>OVAN01003470.1:0-28997 GCA_900406275.1 Anastatica hierochuntica
ATTTATAAAATATTTTAATTTTAAAAATTTATTAATTTCAATTTTTTTTTTAATTTTTTTTTTGCTAGGAATTTGCGAGGAATCGGTCGCAAATTCCTAGCAAAAATTTGCTAGAAAATTGCGACTGACCGCTCGCAAATTCCTAGCAAATTTTGCGACGAAATCTTNGCAAAATTTTGCTAGTGATTTGCGAGCGATCAGTCGCAAATTCCTAGCAAAATTTTGCTAGGAATTTGCGAGCGATCAAATCTCTAGCTTTTAAAAAACTTTGAACATTTTATACATCTTTGAAAAGCTTGAGAAACCAGGAATTACAGACCTCTTATAGCTTCTGTGCAAAGATTGAAACTAGATGATGTTGAAAACAGTTTATTTGGGTCCCAGGTGTGAAATTGGCATTGTACCAAATTCAAAACTTTTTCATGGTTAAATTCACATTGTGCACAAACTCGATCGCAGACAAAGGCCAAAAGCACTTAACGAATAACATGAATGCAGGTAAGTGTTAAAGAACAGAACCTTAAGATCATAATGAACTCCATTAAAAGCTCAAAGTCACTGTGACTGATTAAGAATCTGCAGCAAACTGTATGGATAACAGAAGATATTTAAGACACTAAGTTTTAAGTGAGATTGAGCAAAAGACAGATCTTTAGAAAGGCTATACAAGAACATTGTGTGCAGAAGAAGCTATAAAAGTATGCATTACCATCAGACTAGTAAAAAGCCGGTATCTTGATATTCCAAAGCAACAACACGCAGAATAAGTAAAAAGAAAAAAAGGCTCTCTAGAACTTAAGATTCGAAATTAGCACACACTCCAAAAAGAGTTGAAGATATCAATCTTTGAGTCTCTCTTGTATCATCATCCTCTAAAAAAGGGAAAATCAGCTCACCTGTGTGTTTTGCAGAGGTTTCAAATAAGCATAGATATCTCCACTCTCAATCAGTATCAACCTTTATACTTTCTTCTCCATGCTAGTTGTACAATTACAACAATATTATCACAAAAAAACCCAACAAAACACAGGCCAAAGCTTTTCAAATCCAGAAGGCAAAATCAATAGTTTGAAGCCCAATTAACGCCCCGACCCTTGAGAATCATCTTTCTCACCACTCTCTTGCTGATGATCTTCATGTGATGGGTTATGGTGATGAGTATGGTGAAGAACCCTAGCTTGAGACTGAGGCTGAGCTTGAACTTGACCCATCTGTTGATAAATCTGTGTAAAAGACTGTGAATTGAGAACCCCAACATTGCCTTCCTGAGACAAACCTAACTCAAGTCCAGGCATCTGATGATTATTATTATTATTGTTATTAACACTAGCAGCACCCAAAATGGAAGCAAAACTCATAGCTCCAGGAAAATCAAAGCCAGGAAACCCAATTCTGTAACCAGCTCCTTCACTCATTAGGCATGTGGTTGGCACACCAGACCCAAACCCGGCTACATTTGGCCACAAATTTGACCTAGAAGCTCCTTCTCCGCCGGCAATTCCCCAGTTCGGTCTACCACTACTAGACCCACCACCAGCAGCAGCGTCTAGGTCATGACTGATGATCAGACCAGCACCTTGGTGATGATGGTTAGAGACAGAGCCTGCTGAAGCTAATGCAGAGGCCGGTATGGTTCCCGAACCGGTGGCTGCGATTATGGACGGCTCGGCTTGTTGAAGCAGCCACTGAATAGTTTCGCCGTCCGATTTGTGACCCAACTCTCTAGTCAATTGAAAGATCCTAGCAGCACAGAGAGCGGGCATCCTGATTCTCCGACCCCTGCCTTCGACTTTAGTGTGTCTGTCTTTGTTGGAGCTTCTCTTAGGTCCAAGCTGATGATTCTGCTGCTGCTTCTTCCCTTCTTTCACCACGATCTGGAAATCCTTAATCTCAGCTGATTGTCGATGATGATATTGATCGTCCTTGTTGTTATCCTCGGAAGCATCTCCCATGCCCTGGTTCCGCCGTGCTTCTGATGCCTTCAACAAGTTTGCTACTTCTTCCTCTCCACTAGGGTTCTTCGGATCCATCAAACTGTGTGGGGACTTTAGCCTCCAATTATATCTCTCTCCCCGATTTCAATTAAGGGTTTCTGAAAAGAAAAAGGCATCGACTTTGAGATACTTTACACTGTTTTTTCTTTTTCTTTTTTTTAAATTAAGTTTGTCTTTTGTTTTTTCCCTGAAGAAAGTATTTTATAAATCCAATAAAACCCCGTAAGATCCCGATGCAGAACGGAGAAAGAATAAAGAAACAAAAACTGATCACCTTTCGATCTTGAATTGGATCAAAAAAACAAATGAGACTTTAGTTTGTCTTTTTGTTTTCTTTCTTATCTTTTCTTTTTCTTTTTCGGTTTCTTTACATCGAAACATAAGAACAGAGAGATAGTGAATCTCATGGGTTTCTCACCAAACACTAAATCTTTAAGACCATAAAACAGCAGAGTAACCAAACGACTCCTAAAGAAAAAGCAGTGACCGTTTCACATTTAATACTTTGATCAAAGGTAATTAGAATCTAACAAATCCCACTTTCACTTTTAAGATTTCCTTTTTTTGGTATTGCCACTCGCTGAAATCATTTAAAGTAAATAGATGGTAATTTTGATTTTTTTTTTTAACCGATTATCTTGAAAAGCTATTAGATTCAAAATAATAGTGTCCTGTCGGATATATCAATTTTTGTTTATTTTTTTTAGTAACATGAGAGGTATAACTTAAGCTATGTATGGAATAATCTTGGTTTATAACGGTTGATTTTCATGCTGGGGTTTGATTTTTGTTGCCATATTAATGTGTTCCGTTGTATGTTATGTGAAAACTGTTTGTTATGGAATTTCTCATCTTATTCGTATATGTTGCATTTAATTTTCATAATTTACTCCAAAATCACCCTCAGCCCAATGAGGATATTACATTACGACTGTGAGGGGCTAAGGGGATCCTGACAGAGAATATGCTTATAGATATTAGGGGGTTGATTGGTAGACTTTTAAGATTTTTGGCTGTAAAAACATTTTACTGTAGAGAATATGACTATTATTTTTAAAATTAATAAAAGTTCGATTGTTACCAAAAGTTGTAGTAGCTGTGACTTTAAAACTCATTAAAGTCTTTACAGTCTAAAAGCCAATCACCCCTAGATGTAAATATAAGCCGAGTGTCATGCTACTAGTAGAAACCAAAAAACGGTGTAGAAGTGGTAAGGAATGTGGCCTCTAGATTAAGGTATCCTAACTTTTTGGTAGTACCCCTTGTAGGTCTAAGTGGTGGAGTTGCTTTTCTATGGGATGAAGGCATAAAGCTTCATTTTGGTTCAACTCCTTCTCTGTACAACACTGATATATTAATGGAAGATGAAAGTTTTATGTACTATTTAACCTATATTTATGGCCATCCAGATAAAAAGGTGAGAAACCAGCAATGGTCTCATATTATTGATAGAACGTCTCAAGGTTTGTATACAGGAAAGCCAAGAATTTTGTTTGGAGATCCCCTATACATTAATTAAGAAGTAAGTTGGTCATATGTCATCACCACAATTGTTTTTACAAAAAATTATGACATGACAACTTAAACTAATATGATTGGTTTTAAATTAATTTGATTGCAACTAAAAACAATTTGACATGGCAACCTAAATTTTTTAAATAAAATTAGTTGTTGCCAAAAAGATTTTGTAGTTAGTTATCAAAAGAAATTAAAATTACAACTAATAATTTATAAAATTTTTGACAAAAAAAAGAAATTTATAAAATTTAAATTTATGACCACCCATGTCATCATTATAATAACTTTTGATCTAAAAATTGTGGCATGATTTCTATTTGATGCATATTTTAGGCTACATATATAATTTCAAATTCTTTTTTCTCAAATTATCTTTAAATGATCCATAAAGATAATGTTGTATCAAATTATATTATAAAAATATTTAGTTTGAAAGACTCAAATTTTCCTTATAATTTACAAAAGATTTCAAGTTTTAAAATACAATTTATAATGAATCTGTGTACTTTAACATTCATCTATACTCATTATCAATAAATTTCTACAATGAAAACTATAGAGAATAATGATGTATATCAAGAAAATATGTTAGTAAATTTTGTTAAAGTCATAATCATTATTTATATGTTAACCAAAACAAAATAATTAGTTAAAAAAAACAAATAAATTATTAACATTTTGACGATAATTTATCCGCGCATTGCGCGGAGAACCATTTAGTTTTAATGATATCAAAGACAACTCTGAGAAGAAAGGAGGACCAGTAAGGGCTCAATGTACTTTCAAGTCTTTTAATTCCCTCTATGACAAGCTTGACCTCCATGATGTAAAATTTGTTGGAGGAAAGTATTCTTGGGCGGGAAAAAGATGGAAACACAATGTCAAAACTCGTATTGACAGGGCTATGGCTAATCTAGAGTGGCTGAATGCATTTCCTATTGGCTATGTGCAAATGTTAGATTGATGTGGTTCTGACCATCGTCCCTTGCTTTTATTTACAAATAAAGAAGAATGGAGAGGAAGGAAAAGCTTCTTCTATAATAATAGATGAAAGCTAAATCCAGAGGTAAAACAAGTAATAAAGAAGGCGTGGGATGAAGCCAAGGATACAGTAACTCCTGAAGATCTTCCAAATGCTTTAAAGAATATCATGAAGCATTTATCAAGGTGAAAACATGGTAAAAACCAGAATTCTCACAAGGAAATCTTGAAGTTGCAACATGTGTTAAGGGAAGCTTTTGATTTTGAGAACTTGGATTTCCATTTGATAAATGATCTAAAGGAAAGATTGAATGAAGAACTAAGAGGGAGGATTTAAACAATGTTATTTTGAATTATTTCACTAAACTATACTCCTCTGATGGTTTGCTAGAAGTGTCAGATTATCAGCAGCTAGGATCTGTAACCCCCAAGGTGTCAGAAAAAATCAATCAGATCCTAACTAGTGCATTAATAAGAGAAGAAGTGTATAAAGCTCTGTCTCTCATGAATCAAGATAAAGCAGCTGGCCCTGATGGATTAAATGTTGGATTATATCAACAACATTGGGATACCATTGGTGAAGGTGTGTATAACTCAATCTCTCATTTTTTTCATACATGCTATCTGCATCCAGATTTAAACCATACGAACATTTGCCTAGTCCCCAAAATAGAAAATCCTCATGAGGTAAAAGACTTCAGGCCTATTAGTCTGGGAAATGTATCTTATAAGCTCATTTCAAAAGTCTTAGTTGAACGATTAAAGCCCTAGTTACATAGAATCATATCAGAAAACCAATCAGCCTTCACACCAGGGAGATATATCACAGACAATGTTCTCATGACGCATGAGCTCATTTATAGCCTTCTTACTAGGGAAAGAAAAAACAAATTCATTGCTGCTAAGCGAGACATTATGAAGGCTTTTGACAAATTAGAATGGGGTTTCATCAGCTTTATGCTAAAATCTTTAGATTTTTCCGAAGTATGGTGTAGATGGATTATGGCCTGTATAACTTACTCAGTCATTATCTATGGGTCTCAAGTACGTTATATAAGGTCAAGTAGAGGTATCCGACAGGGAGATCTCATCTCACCATACATCTATCTCCTTTGTTCTGAAGGATTATTTATCTTGCTAAACAACTTTAGGAGAAGAGGTATGTTACATGGGTTTAAAGCAAGCATGAATGACCCTCAAATAACACATGTTTTTTTGCAGATGACTCTCTCCTATTCTGTAGAGCAGATGCAAGTGAGTGTTCATCAATGATGGGGGCTCTAAATATTTATGGCAGATTGTCTGGTCAAAAGGTAAACTTCTCTAAATCCTCTCTAATGTTCAGTAAGAGAACCCCTTAGATCAATAGGAGAATATCAAAACTATAATTGGTATTCAAAGATTAGGAGGGGAGAAGAAGTATTTAGGTTTACCTGAGATTATAGGTAGAAAGCCTACAACTTCTTTTAACTTTATTAAGGAGAGAATAGAGAAGAAAATTGAGCATTGGTTGACAAAATTGCTTTCACTAGCAGGGAAAGAGGTTTTCATTAAGGCATTTGCTACAACCATACCCAACTACGCCATGCAATGCTTCCTCCTTCCCAAGAAGCTAACCACTCAATTGACACAATTCATTAGAAGGTTCTGGTGTTCTTCAACTAAAGATCAGAAAAAATTCCTCTCATCTCTTGGGAGAAAATTACTAGATCTAAAAGAAATGGGGGATTAGGAATAAGAGATCTTCATCATTTTAATAGAGCATTAGTTTCTAAGCAAGCCTGGAGATTGTTGAAATATCCAAATTCATTGCTATCAAGAGTTTATAAGGCTAAATATTATCTTAAATCCTTTTTTTTTATGCAACAATAGGTAGGAGGCTGTCATATGCATGGAGAGGCCTTCATCAAATGATAAGTTTCATTAAATCTGGTACGAAATGGGTAGTGGGAAATGGCCAAAGTATCAACCCAGGAAAAGACAGATGGATATCAACAAAACCGGCAAGGCCAACATAAATTGTCAATATAGATCAACGTAGTGAGTTGAAAGTTTCTCATCGTTACATAGAGGGTACTCGGATGTGGGATGAGGAGAAACTCCAAAGGTATATTCACCCGAATGACATCCCTCTAGTCAAAGCTACCAGGCCAAGTCTTTCCCTTACTGAGGATATAGTTGAATGGGAGTACTCAAAGAATGGCTCTTATACAATAAAAACGTGTTATCATTTTCGCCATAATTATGAAAAAAATCCTCAGATTCATCATGATATAAACTTTATGCAGATTTGGAAACTCCCAACAATGCCAAAGATAAAGCAATTTTGGTGGAGGCTATCTCAAGAAGGTATTTCAATGGCTGACATTTTAAAGAGGAGGAGATTGATAGTTGATGATTATTGCCAGCTATGTGGAGAATATGGTGAATCTATCCAACATTTGATGTTCCACTGTAGAGTTGCCAGAGAGATATGGGAGTTAGCTCTAATCAAGACCCCCTCAGGTGACCAAATCCTGCAAAACACTTTGTCTCAAACATAAATTTGGTCTTGAATGCTAATTCGCAACAAGAGAATATGAAAAGTAACTTGGCAGCTTACCTTGAATGGAGGATATGGAAGATGAGAAATAAACTCATCTTTCAAAATGAAAAAGAATCAATTCCTCAGGTGATTGAAAAAGCATTACATGATATGGAAAAATGGACTGAAGCAATTAAGGTAAAAGAAGATGAAGAAGAAAGAGTGGACCAGACAACCTTTATGAATACAAGTTCAAAAAGGCAAGAATAAACTCATATGGACAATTCATTCGTTTATTGTAATATTGATGCATCATGGGTTTCCTCTTTAGAAAGAGCTGGTATAAGTTGGATCCTGTCATCTTCTGAAGGCAAGCCTCTCCTTCAAGGATCATCATTTATAGACCCCATTCCTAGTGTCATTCAAGCTGAAGCTTATGCTTTGCATGAGGCAGTCTTGCAAATAAGGCGATTAGGCTATGAAAAGGTAACCTTTCAAGGTGACAATATGGCCATCTATTCTCTGCTAGCAAAATGTAAAGCAAGTGTGCCACATACAGAAGATGGACTTGTGGAAGTAACTGCCTACATCCAAGATATCAAACACTTTCTGTCCAACCATTCCCATTACAAATTCAAGCATATAAAGAGGGAGATGAATGACACGACAAATCAACTTGCTAAGGAGGCTAGGAGAAAAAACAAGGGTTATACGATCATTTGGTTATGAGTGTAATTATATTTACCTCTGATTTCTTTTCTCTAAAGCCTCTCTATCTATCTGAGGATCTCATGTAATGCTTTCATCTTTGAATAAATTAATCAGTTGACTCAAAAAAAAATAATTTTCATAATTTATCTTAAAGGATATGCAATGTTTATAATAAGACAAAATCAAAATCTCAAGTAGTGATGTAACCAAAATAATATAATGTAGTGTATACAAAAAATTTTTGTCCACAACTATAAATTTATTGGTGCAATGTGCATTTACAAAATATTGGCTCGATTTACAAGTTGTGGGCTTTAAGGCCCAAATCGAAGCTAAACCTAATTATCTAATGCATATCTTCGTTTTGAAGAAATTCTAGTTCATCCACCCACGTACACGCGCCATATTCTTCTTCTACCTCCTCTTGCCACATGTCAATCAAGCAGTGGACCGCATAGAAGAAATTTGGAGACCGCCATCGAATGCTAATGTCATCACCGCCGCGATTCCGTCGACGCTCTCTGCAACATCGACACTGTTTTGCACAACTCATTAACCATCACAAGACTCCCTTCAACGCTCTCCACCTTTGCAAGATAACCTATTGTACAACTAATCTCACCATTTTAATCTCTCATCCAGAGGAGACTTGCTCCAAATCCGATAACTGTAAACCAGATTTTAAACGTCAAGAAAGGGTACAGAGCAAGGCATAAACGAGAGAAAATTGATAGTCATATTTAGAGAAAGTTTAGAAAATCCATTTTGAATGAAGAGTTACAACCGATCAAGATCGATGATTGCATAAAACTTTCTATTAGACCAACAATTATTTATCACAACAAAAAGTCTAACCCAAAAAATATTGGAAGATGAAGTCGATCTTAAATAGATCGAAAGAAGATCCGGTGAAAACCAAAAGGATTTACATAAAAAACCATCGGATTTGCTCCGAAGAAAACTGATAATTTCTTTCTCTCTCTCTAGAAGATTTAGAAGAAAAAACAGAGAAAATAGATAATCACTGTATAAAAAAATTTAAAGAGAAATTAGGCTCTATATTAATATAAAAACCATTATTAAATAAACTTCCTTTTTTAATTGTATTTCTTTTTACTCTTTTGCTCTCAATTTTTTTCTATTTCAAATGAATTGGAGACATTTTGATAAAACACTCTCAATATTATATCAATACTTTTTTTCTCCATTCTAAAATATAATTAATCCTTTTTGGTTACTATGAAAATTCACTCAAGTTTAAAGTTGACAAATAACTTGTTCAGGTCATAATTATTTTAAACGAAACATCAATTTGTGTGTATTATTGTGTTTTAATTAGGAGTTTTCTTTAGTGAGATTCACTGATCAGAGAATCAACCAACAAATAAAACATAATTTCACTTTAGATTATGCATGCATTTTATAAGGTGTTATTCATTTATGTATTTTGATGGAGTTGAAATCTAAACACAATCTACCTTTATTCAAAAGTGATTTTAAAATTTATATTAAAATTTAATGTTACTAGATATGATATTTGTTAGGGATAAATAAATTTTTCGGCTCCGGACTCCAAGTCCATACCTAAAGAGCTAAGAAAGGCATTATGCTAAAATTTCTGCTCCGGGCAAGGGAATATCGCTCCTAATACGACCAAAAGAAGTGCTACCCCAGATAAAAGAAAATATTCCTAAAGTAATAACAACCTACTCTATTGGTTATCTTATCTACTAAGATAAGAGGGATTTTTCATTTTCCCGTGAATATCTCCAAGATACCAAGAGATCTACTCAACATTCTACTATAAATAGGAAACCAAAATATTAGACTCGACATCTTGACGGCTTCTACACAAACTCTTGACAAACTCAAAGGGCAAACAATAGATATTATTGTTCTTGTTTTTTTATGTATTGTAAATCATGTTTTTTTCTTCAATAATGAATAAAAAAATCATTCTGATTTTTGTTTTTCTGTAATAGCACAACGATCATAGTCTAAAATATTATAACAATATTTATAAATCATAGTTAATGCTTGGTATTATTAATAAATGATTTAAAAGCAATTTTAAAGTATAGTGTTATTTAACTTTAGTTTGTGTCTTTTAAACTTATTTCAGTCCATCTACGGTAGAATCCTCATGAATAAATAAATGAAATCAAATCCAATGCATATTGCATAGATTTTAGAGTCCACTCACATAAACTCCAATAAAATGTTAACATATGATGGATTACAGAACATTAATAACTGATTTTAAATTATTGTTATATTTTCTTTTTAAAATAATTTTGCAGCATCAAAGCAATTTTCACATTTATGATAAAAAAATCAGAAAATACAATTAAATAAATTTCGGTTTTTATGTGTCAAAATTTGTTCTTATTTATACTTATATGTGTGTGTTTTTTTCTTAATCCTAACATAGATTCATCATTTTTATAAATCTTAAATTTCTAAATAATGGAATAAATCGACTAACAAAGATGCTACCTCTTAAAATTATGAAAATTACCACTAGCAAGCCATCATTTAACAAACTAACACATTTTTTACAAAAAGATATTTTTTTTTACCTTTTTACTCTTTTTCTGTTTTAAAAAATTGAAAATTTATTTATAAAATATCCACGATATTATTTTCTTGGAAAAAATAAAATAATAGTTATTGTTTTATTGTTCCACACATTAACTCTAAAATTATTTATCCATGACCTATAAGTGTAAACCTCCTAGTTGGGTTACCGACCATGAAGTGGCGTTCTAATTAATGTGTGATTGCAAAAAAAACTATGAGTGTAAAAAAAGTGAATAAGGCATGAACAAAAAAAGAAAAAGTGAATAAGGGGTGGTCGAATAAGGGACGGTCTCGGTTGATGAATCGTCTCCAATGTCCCTATATGTGTGTCACTAACCGCAATAGCCCCTTAAATAAAACTGAATTTATAAATATTTATTTTTAATTCGGAAAAGCAGGAAAGAACATAAAATCATGTCAAGTTGTGAAAATTAAGATTTATACAGTGTTGTATCCGCCCGATCCGAATTATCAGATCTAACACTATTTCTTAATCGAAATTCAAATTGTGCAAACCCCTAAATTTAATTTGAATTCAAAACTGGCACATTCTCTCAGAGACGATTTTTCTTCTTCGTGAAACTATGAGAAACTAAACAAGGCTCTTATCAATTTCTCGAGAAAACTTATCAAATCCGAAAAAAATGGTGAAAACAAGGTGGAGCTTCAAAGAAGGAGAGGGAAGATACTGAGAATGTCATCATAAAGAAGGAAGTCGGAAAGAGGAAGGTGAATCCGACGAAACAAAAGTAGAAGAAGAGAAAGAAGGCAAAGTCAGCAAAGACAGCTGCTGTTGTGAAGATTGTAAAGCCGGCGGAGAAGACGGAGATGTCGAATATGATCGATGTAGCCGAGAGATAGAGTATGGATGAATCAGCGGCGTCTCCGACAAAACGTGCTTGTGGAGGCTGCGGTGGCACATTTATTAGAGGACGACAATGTAGACAACCAAGGTGAGGAGATTGCCTCGAGTGACGGCAGAGACAAGAATGCAAACAAGGATAAAGAAGAGGATAAAGAAAAGGATGCGAACAATAAAGAGGAAGCAACATATGGTGAGGATGAAGACAAGGATGAAGACAAGCATGAAGAAAATGATGAGACATAAAAAAAAATGATGAGACGTAAAAAAAAAAAAGCATGAAGAAAATGATGCAAAAAATGAAGAGGAAGCATCAGATGGTGGAGAAAGTGAATCTGAAGGAAGAGAGGTCTCAGTTTGCAATTGATTCTAGTACCAATCTAGAGCACTTGGAGCTAATTAATAAGCAATTGGTTTTGATTCGTAGATTTTGATGTCATTTACATTGTGTCTTGGAAGGAAAAAGTGGGTAAAACTATGTGTAATTCTAGGAAATTTTGGAGATGATGGTAGTAAAACTTAAGAAAACTAATGGAGAATTTCTTATAACTAGGGTAGAAATGTATGTTACATGGGAAAACTATTTGGAGCGTTGATGTATTACCGATATAAATAGGGTAGATCTGTATAGTACTTGCCGGATTTTGAGGCAATCAAACCAGCTAGAATGTACTTCTTTCCAACTGAGTACAAGAAACAGAAAAAGCTAGGGACAAGGTGCTTCATATCATAAGCTATTGACACACTTGCGAACCTGAAATCAAGGTTCAGTCAGTTGGAGAGGAGGTGATTTGAGGAGCATCCTCAATTCAAACACTTGTTCCACATGAAAATAGACAATAACCACAAGGTTCAAAGAATGTTGATGTTGTTGCTGCGAACTGCCAAAATCTCAAAGCGCAAAGAAGTGTGGTTCATCGTCAATGGCGTTCCCATCTCGTATGATATAAGGGAACACACATTGATATCAGGACTAGACTGCCGCAATTATCCTCTCGGCTACAAAGAGATGGGTAGTACAAATTTCGTGAAGCGGAATTTCCCGGGAACATTAAGGTTGGAGGATGTGAAAGCGAGGCTGGAGGGGATGGGACCCCATAGAGACAGGCTGAAGATTGCAGTTCTATACTTCTTAGCAAGTGTGATTTGCACGCAAACGAAGAGTGGATTTGGCGCAAAAAATGTTTTGAATTTTTTCCAAAGAGCCGTGACTGATCTTGAGTTCTGCAAGACTTTTCCATGGGGGAGATACTACTATGATTACATGGTGAAGGAGATCTCTCACACCATGAATTATTTTAATGGGCAAGTGAAGGAGAAGGTTTTATGGTCTCTTCCAGGTTTCTTTCTTCCACTGGAGGTAAGTAAAAAAGCATTATGACATTGTTATTATTGTTTATTGTTGACCACCTAAGAAAATGTGGGTTTTGTAGCTTCTTGCTTTCGAGGCAAGTCTTAACAAAAACATAAACATAAACATAAAGTTTAAAGAGTTGATTCACAAGAACATTTCATATGGGTCATAAACTCTTTAAGCTTTGCAAACTCTTCAGCCATCACTTCCACTTCTTTCTTTAATCGCTTAACCTCTTCCTTGACACCAAAAATCTATGGTTGACGAAAGTGGAGGCCATTGTCCTGCACATCAAACTCTCAGATAGTTTCACATATTACTTGTTCTACTTTCGGTCATATCAAGTAGTTCCGCCTACCTTTACCAGCTTCACTTTATCGAATGTAAAGAAAATCAAAATTACTGTAACACCTGTCTCAACAACCCTCGAGAACGGCGTGCTACTAACTCTAACTTGCCAAACACGCAACTACGAACATAAAGGATCAACTCATAAATCTCATAAACAATGTCTAACACTGAAATATCCAAACAAAACCAATAACCGTAATAAACCAAGTCTAAAACCGATAAATAGATAAAATGTCTAAAAGTCTAAAGTCAGATAAAACCGTTGATCCCAAAACAATACCAGAAACCGTCCAGCTCATCCGACTATTCGTCAGTCTCACCTGAAAAGGGAAGGGAAACAGAGGGGTGAGTGACAGGGGAATCACTCAGCGAGGTAGGGATAGCTTCACACGCAAGTCCGCAGACCAAACTCAGCAACACAAGCACACTAGACTAGTCATAAAACATGCGGAGAACATGGCACCTAATGCGCCCATACATAGCAATCAATGGTCCAATCCTGCTAATTCAGTGATCGCCCACACCCTCCGAAGAGGCTTCCTTAGCATAGGATAAGTGCCCATACACATCGTCGTCGTGGACGTTTTATCGATCTTAGGGCTATGAAAAACAAATCGACTTGCTGCTCGCATGCTCCGCACACATGACCCCGGGATACAACAGTTCGACTCTATACCCCACGCCCAGGTCTTCACATCCATATCCACATACATAATTATAAATCACACACTAGCAAACATCATACGAGACAATCAACAGTTATATCATCTATTATTTTAAGTCCGAATTAACAAATAAGAAAACAATTAGACTCCAAGCAGACTCAAAAAATCAAACAAGACATGTTCCGGTGCTAATCCAACGATAATTGATTGCTAAACCAAGAGCATACATGGGATTTACGCGGTAGCTCCTCACCTTAGCAAATCGGAAGAAAAGAGCGACTTCTGAATCCCGAACGCTTAATCAGACTCTGAATATGAAACCAAGATGAAAAATCAATCAGAAAAGCCCTAGAACGGAGAAAAATGGATTTATAACGGAAAAGTGGGCCCCACTGATCAAACCATACCGAATCGGTCAATTGGTCAAAGTTAACGGTTAAATTCAATGCTCGCGAGTCAAAGTCAACGGTCAAAACTGTAGTCAACGGCCAAACCCGTCAAAGTGGTCAACTCTAGTCCACTCAGTCCGACAAAGTCAGCAACGGTCTGACACGTGGACCAATCTGATTCCGATACGTTAGCAGGGCTCGCCACGTCAGCAATGACACGTCACCTCTGTACCAACTGACCCAGTCAGCAACGATCTGACACGTGGACCAATATCGTTCTAACACGTCAGTAAGACTTACCACGTTAGTGACAAGTCATCAAGACTTGCTATGTCAGCAACTTACAGGATTTTTCGTCGGCGGTGACGGCGACTTCCCAGCAACGATGACTGGGGCGGCGGAGACAACAGCTCCGGTGAAAGGCGGCGGCGATGCGTTGATTTCACGTGCGGAGCTTCCGGCGGCACGTGCGGGCGCGTACAACATCGTATCGAAGATCAGCTGACAGGTGTGGCTTCGTCTCAACGAGAGCTTTCCAACGGTATATTTTGCGTTTCCTAGTTCCGCATGGTTTGTGAGATCGAGCCGTTTAAAGGTTTCAAGGCAAAAATAACAATCGAACATGATTTTCTCGACGTACCTTCGTCGGATTCCGGTGACTGAGATATGTGAGGACGATTTCCAGGATCTGTATGTGACAAGCTCGTCAGTTCTCTTATATCTCTCGGAATTTCTGCAGAGTTTCGACGTTTCAAGCGTTTTGATGGGAGAAAAAACTGATGGAAGCTCTCTTTAAATAGTGTAGCATACCTAGGATTTCTGGAGAAATAATTGGGCCTTGCTGGACCTCAGTAACAATCCCATCTTTAGGGAAGTTCTTTCACGTGAAGTAGTTTCTCACAGGTAAAGTATCCAAATCTCAAGGGTACTTTGGATTTGGTGAAATTTTGTGGGCGATTCGTCCCCCACATGGGCCAATTGTCGGAATCCCATTTTGGGTATCAACAACGTACCCAGTCATGTCAATGTATTTCTTCAGCTGCTTCCTCTCATTTTCCTTGACGAATGGATCCTAGTAATTGCACTGCCCCTCCATAAATTGGGAGAACAAATAGAATTGATGACAGAGAGAGGGAGAGAATGAGAATGATGAAAGAGAAACAAAGAGAGAGAAAAGTGATGAAAGAGAGAGGAGAGAATGAGAATAATGAAAGAGAGAGGAGAGAATGAGAATAATGAAAGAGAGAGAATCTCGTATGAAAAGGCTCGGGAAAAGTGAAAAAATTTGTGTTTTTCT
This sequence comes from Anastatica hierochuntica, assembly GCA_900406275.1. Lineage (NCBI taxonomy): Eukaryota > Viridiplantae > Streptophyta > Magnoliopsida > Brassicales > Brassicaceae > Anastatica > Anastatica hierochuntica. Next base: position 15,227 of record OVAN01003470.1, read on the forward strand.
ATTATCGCGCCAAAAAAATTTCATTTTCCCGCAAAAAATTATTCTTAGTTGTACAAAGGATACTAGTGTTACGAAAGTTCTTCATAGTTCTACGTTTGATGTTTTCCATAATATTTAGTTTTACCTATATTTTAAATTTGTTTTTAGTTGTTTTACTATTAATTTTAGAACTTTGACATGTAATATTGATTGTTTTCTGCAATAATTTGTTTGCAATCAAGATTCTTTGAATTTTCCTTTAGAAGTTGCTCTTCATTAATAAAGTGCTCTTGAAATAGAAGGTAATATATCGAGGGAAGGAGAATGACTCATGTTCGTAACATATGTTATATTGACTACGAAAGTTATACTACCCCCACCGAAACTTCGTTTCTTTAGTTTTTCAGTTGATTTTATTATTTAGACATATGTTAGACATAATTATGATTGTTCTACCTAATTTTAATTAGTTCTATCATTCTTACAAATTCAATATGTAGTTTTACACATCAAATACCTCAATTTTACGCAGTTTTCCAAATCAGACATGGTTTACAAAACAAAGGAAGGAGATAAATTCATTCACTACTACGCCTTCCAAATAATAACCAATAGAAATCAAGTGCTTGCCTTGCCCGCCGTTTGTTTTGTGTCCATTTATGTCGTTCTCCAGCCAATAGAAACCTCTTAACTTTTTTTCTTCCCTTATGATATGCAGCTGTTTTATGTCATCAAGTAAAATCCATTGAGATTCGTCTAACACTACAAAAATTGTCCAACAATAAGCCAATGCCCAAACTTCTGTCCAGTAATAATTTTTCAATAGGTCATGTAATTATATCTTGATATTATGACATTGACCCTGACCGCATCAACATCCTTTCTGATATATATGAAAATGGAAACTGCATGCATACAAGGATACTTTAGAAAATCAAACTCCTTGTAACTACAAATTTTCGCTAACAAGTTTATGAAATAACTCTTCTCATCGGCACCAGTGATCTCGTACTCAAGGGAATAAATGTTTAGCTCCCTCACAAGTAATTTCTCAACATCAATTCATATCCTGTGCAATAATTTCTCTACGAAAGGCACCAATTTTTTTTTCAATCGATACAAATTTAGCGTATTTCCAATATTCATTAAACCAAGTAGAAAATCTTATGACAATTGCATCGAGCAATGATATTATTGAGTACTTCCTTTCTTCCTCAAACACGTTGTTCAAAGATTCCACATTGTTGTTAGCATCCAAATTGTATCTGACACCTGGAAAAAACATCTTGTCCATTGTTCTTTCTGAGCACTTTCCTCCAAATACATGGTCGCTGAAGGATATCTCGTCTTAAAAGACCGGTAAGCAGAGTTGAACTTTGCCAACATGGAAAGCCTACTACACTCCATGATTCTCCATGCGAATACATCTTTTTTGACATTAGAAGCATTCCCTTTCACATTCTGGGACAAACGTTATAAAAAACGTCCATGGTGAGCATGCGAAAACACATTAGCTATAACGCCGATGAGGCTTGCATTTTTGTCACTCATAAGAACCACTTCAGAAGAGTCTGGAACAACACTTTTTAACATATGAAAAAAACAAGTCCAACTAGTATTATTTTCACCATCGAGTACAATAAACGCAATGTGGGTAATGGTGACAATTAGGATTCTGAGCTATGGTGAAAACTAGTACACCACCATATATGTTCTTCAGAAATGTGGCATCCAAAATTATCACTTTCTTCATGTATTCAAAGCCTCGAATGCAAGCTCCCAAAGCTATGAAAAGGTACTTGAATTTCCTTGCCTCATCCAATTTAACACATGTTTTTGTCTATGGATTAACCAACCCTAACATGTACAAATACCTATACAACTTCTAGTAACTGTTTTTCGGACTACCACACAAATAACAAACAACTTGATTTTTCCCTCTTAACATTGTGGAATATGATATACTGACACCAAGTTTTCTCTTAACAAGATCCATGAGTCCTTTCGGACTTGGATTTTTCATTTTTCCTGGATATTCCTCATTCAAAAAAGATGCGACTAATTGTGTTGAGCCTCTCCTCTTTTTGTTGCTGGTACTGTGACTAGTCCGTGAACATGTATGCATCTTCGTGTACATTCTAATCGAGAAAATTTCTATATGTGGAATCCTTGCGGCTCGTAAGCCCCATTTATAGTTTGGTCGAGAACATTTTACCATCCATCGCGTAGGATACGACTTTTTAATGTCATAACCAAAGCATTTCTCAAATGCGGCTTTATCCACCAACTCATGAATCACCTTCTTACTTACAAACTCTTGAAGCTTACTCAGACCCAAACCATCTTCCCATGCCTCTGTAAACTGACTAGATTCTTCGAAAGGTGGATGCTAAAAAAACTCATTAGCTATTTGCAATCTATCCAAATCGGTATCCATTGCGGTATCTTTCTCTACAACATGCTCAAGATTCTCTGCCTCTAACACCCCTTTCTGTTTTGCTAGCTCATCTCCTACGTAGAGAGTAATGGCATTAAGTCCTACATCACCATTTGGATCCAACTCTTCGTAGTTCATACCAAACGAACTTTTTCTCACTCTGGACATTTGCTCGAGTTGTTCTGATCTACTCGCGGCCTCCACAAACAATAGACATCTACGATTCTTTTTATCGATGGAAATTAGGTAAAAAAACATATCTTCATCATGAGAAATAGTAAATTGTTCCTTACATCCAACCAACAGCAGAATGTAGCTAAATTCTAGTTTAACTTTACTTTCATCCAACGATAGCTTCTTATAAATCATATTTTTCTATTATGGACAAAGTTATATCCTCCACTGATGTCTTTAATATTACACTACACATGCGACCATGGAATTTGAAATGTATGCTCACGTGCTTCTTCATTGTGTGTTGTCAAAACAATGCAAAAAACTGAATAACTTATCCACAGTTGCCCCCGAGTTGTACCAGTTCTACTTAATTGTCCTTTCGCAAGAACTCAAATTGAATTGTTTCAGGTGAGAATCTACTGCCTATTCACTCTTATTCAACCAACTGAAATACATTTTCTTACCAATTTTGTGTACTAATCAAACCAGAAAAATTATCGAAACACCAATGTGCATACCAAATTCAACAATCAAATCTAATTGCAAACCCTAAACCAACATTCTTACTAATGCAACTCGAGGAGAAGGAGAGAAGAGCTAACCACGATGTCGACGTCGGCAATTGATTGGTAGACAACTCACGACGTTAGCGAGAACACATAGCGACGGAGAAGATAAAACGACGTCGTCGAGCTAGTGGATTTCTTTTTTTTTTCCTTTTGATTTATTTTCATTTTATTTTATTTAGTTTTAGTGAGAACATTTTGATCTTTTCGTTTATCATTAAAATAATAAAACATAAGAGGTTAAAGAAGAAGATAAAAAATTGATATTTTTAAGGATTTATTTTTCATTGCTCTAATCAAGAAAAATAAAAAAAAAACATTTTATATACTGGTATACTCACCATACAACAGTACTCAAAGTCAACGTCTTCTCTAAGAAAGAAGTATCTTGTAGGATAATCTAAAGAGATTGAATAACTTTAAGAGTTCCATAATTTATGGACCGAAAAAATTATACCATCTCTTTTTTTTTTGTCACAGTTCTTATATCATCATAACTACTCATAAGTCTTAGAGTTCAATTAACATTAACCGAGTTAACTACTCTTAACTACTCATAAATCTTAAAATATTACAAAAAGATAAATGCAACTACGATGAGAACGACTATATCAAAAATTAAATAAACAAACCGATGGAACAATATTGACACAAATTTAAACAAATTTGATATATTATTGGATGGTTAATAAAAATGCCATTTACTAGTAATATCGTGAAAAAATTACATTATCCTTTTTTCTTCTATATTTGAAAATAGTCATCGTATACCATGACTTTAATGTATGCTCCAAAACCTCCACTCTCATCAAACCGATAGTTGTTGTATTTATCTGTCCCGTGTAAACGTTCACACAAGATAGCAAACATAATATTCATTGGTTTTGAATATTGGAAGAGGGTCATCTTCATATACTACAAGAAAAACACACATTGTTAGTGCGAAACATATGCTATCATACCCATTACATAGCGTTTTATTAAATGCTATGACATCGACAACTATCGTAGGTTCGCCATATACGATAGTTTTAATTGTCTATGCTATGTTAAGTAAGATGTTATTGCAATAATCAAGTGCTTTTATATTTATTGTTATAGCACTTCCACATTTTTTTGTAACATGTACGATAAAAGAAATAGTATGCTATAGTAGTTTTTTGTATAATAGCAGCTGTGTAACGCTATACTATATTTCGTTACAACATTGAAATATGTTGTATTAAACAATGAGCTTGCTAATTATCATTGCTATGATATTAGATTATAAGAGTTTTTTTGCTGTAATATATATTTGGCACTAGCTATCTATTGTTGTTATATATGTATAATTAAATCCTATTGAGCATAACTAAAATTGGATTAATTAGCAAAATCAACCCATTCATTCAACACATAATAGGTTTGGTTCCATTCAACACATCATAGGTTTGGTTCCATTCCAAAATGACAAAATTCTGCAACACACACATGATACAAGTCTTTAAACCATTCAACTTACATGACCAAAGTTTAAAACACCTTACTGACATTTAGTACTAGCTAATCTAGACCAAAGTTTCTTCATTCCCTGCAACTATCAAATTGTATGTATATATATCAGTTTTAATTTAATCACCACCAAAAATATAACCAAAGAAAAACTTTTATAATAATACATGAATTACCCTTGTTCTTCACTTCAAAAGAGTACCAATTTATCCATTGGCCATGCTATAGATGAACCAAGAGCGTCTTTCATATACTTGATTTTGTCTGATGGCCTCCAAACTGCTGCATCATCTACTTTGACCACGTCCACCCAAACTCTAGCTGCATTAGACCCCAAATGAACAAAATGGACCATCTGCTGTGGGTCAATTGAATGCATACGTCCCTCAGCAACAATCTTCTTCTTGCTACCAATATCCATCAACTTTGATTTTTGGTTTTCTTTTACAACTTTATGACCATGTTTACGCTGCTATGTTAACCAACATAAATCAAATAAACAGAGAGAATAAAATCAGAAAGATTTATCTTCAAAATTAGAATAGAATACATACCAGAGATATTCAAATAGGATACAGTGAAGCTAGTGTCTTTTTTGGAGACTTTAGACCACTGGCCGCAAATTTCTGACCATAGGAACTAGTAGGGGATTTTTGACCATTAGAACCTCATGCATCTGATTTTTCTCTGACTGATTGAGTAGTTGTTGAACCTGTGGGAGATGTATGAAAGACAACTTTGTTTACAGGCCATGCTACAAAAGAATGTAAACAGTCTCGTAGGTACGTTTTATCCACCGTAGGTCTCCATATAAACGTTTCAGCCATATATACCACATCGACAAAAAATTTCACTGCCTTTGGTCCAAGAGGAAGTCAATTCACTAATGCCTTATGTTCTTGTGTCTGCCAACGTCCCTCTGCCACAACTACATTATCCGTACACAAATCCAATAGTCTATATTTGTTAACAACATTTGTTCTTGAGCACTGTAAGGACACATTCAAAGAACAATATATATGGGTTATATGATCATAAATATGTCTACTAATGTAAAATTTTGTTACTCATAAACATAACCTTCATATACCTTGTCACATGAAAAACAAACTAATTAGCCTACAAACAGAATCAATTTACTATCTAATCATTATAAATACTGAAAAATACAGTAAAAACTATACCTCTCAAATGGATACATCCATCTAAAATAGACTGGTCCACCAAGCCTTGCTTCTCTTCCAAGGTGTACCATCAAATGAACCATTATATCAAAGAAGCTTCTCTCAAAACATACATAAAGTTTCAACAATCTCTGCTTCCATTGATATAATATGTTCCCTATCAATTATTCTCTAACATAATTGATTGAAGAATGCACATAAATATACAACTGCTACCCTTGTACCTTTAGGTAGAAAACCTCTAAGTGCAATCAGAAGAAGTATCTTCATTAACACATGACCTGAAACCTTGCAGTCTTCTAGTGATACACCTCTGGATATATCTGAACAATATCCATCTGGTCCTTTAAAGTCGTACAATCTCTTGCAAAAGGTCTTCTTCTCTAACTTTGATAGAGACCAAGGTGCTGGAGGTAGGTATGTCGTTTTCCCCTGGATTCTAGGATGTAAATCCTTTCTTATCCCTAGATCCTCTAGGTCTTTACGAGCCTGCAAACCGTCCTTAGATTTCCCACAATGCAACAATATGGATACAATACTTGCAGCCACATTCCTTTCAACATGCATTACATCCAAATTATGCCTTATTGGGAGTTTCTACAGTATAAACAAACACACAATTAACAAAGATGGATTGATATAATCTACAAAATAAATTAATCAATATTAAAGTAGAAAATACCTCCCAATAAGGCAATTTAAAAAGGATAGACCTTTTCTTCCATCTTGATAACTCCTCCTCATCCACATTTGATTCATTCTCTTCCTCAGATTCACTTGAAAAATCATCACTCTTAGATTCTAATATACAAATGTCACTCTTTTTTCTCTTACTTGCAGATTGTCTAACATTGCCGAAGTCATTTTTGAAATTTCTGAGGTTTTTATAAATTTCCTGACCAGTTAGTATTCTACTCTTTTTCCTATGCTCAACTTTTCCATCAAACCATGATTTCTTCTCTCTAAAACTATGTGCTGGTGGCAGACCCTTTCTATGACACATGTAGACATGTTTTCTACTTAACTTCAACCACACACTATTTGTATGTTTCCCACATAATGGACAGCTCATCTTATCCTTTACTTTGCAACGTGCAAGATTCCCATAGGTTGGAAAGTCACTTATTGTCTAGAGCAACATTTTCTTAAGGGTAAAAGTCAACTTTGTCAAGCGTCATATGTTACCTCCCCTTTATTCCACATATGATTAAGATCCTCTATCAATGGCTCTAAGTAGACACCAATACCATTACCAGGCTGATGTGGACCAGGAATCAAAAGGGTTAGCATGATGTTTTCCTTTTTCATGCATAAATCAAGTGGCAAGTTGTAATTTACTAACAACACAGGCCAACAACTGTAATTGGAATTCTTCATATTGAATGAGTTAAATCCATCTGTTGACAGTCCTAGCCTTACGTTCCTTTCTTCATCTGCAAAGTCTGGGTATTTGTCATTCATCTGGTCTCATATAACTGAATCAACAGGGTGCCGTAATTTTCCATCATCACTCTTATTACTGTAATGGAACCTTAAATTTTTGGCCATTTTCTCATATCTATACATTCTCTTTAGCCTAGGGATTATCAGAAAGTACCGTAGTACCTTCTGTGGGACCCCTTTCCTTACATCACCGTTGTGCATATTAGTCTTCCATCTTGAAGCCTTGCATTTATGACAACTATCGAGCTTCTTGTCTTTTTTCTGAATAAACAACAATCATTGACACATGCGTGAATCTTCTGGTAACCCATATCAAATGATTTCAGAAATTTCTTAACATCATACAGTGATGCGTGTAAGACATTGTCTTTTGGCAACATATCTGGCAATGTTTCCAGCAGATCATTGAAGCTCTTGTCAGACCAACCATTCTACGTGTCGAGTCTGAATAATGAGACAATTGCCGACAACTTGCTATAATTTACACAAGATGGATACAATGATGCTCCAGCATCTGCAAGCTTCGCAAGGAACTCATCCTCTTTCTTATCCTCTCCCTCCACAATCTCAATGACATTAGTCTGATTACCAAATTGATCCACATCTCAGCAGCTTGATACAAACTTAAAATCTCATCCATTCCTCTTTTTACAAGGTGATCAACTACTACACTAGTTGGGTGACGGTCTATGTTGCGGCAGTCAATACAAGGACAAATAATCATGTCTACATATCCCATATTTGCAGTCACTTCTCGTACAAAGTTTGTCGTCCCTTTCTCATAAGCAGGATCATCTCTTCATAACATAACGACAGTAAAAAAACTAGTAATGTAAACAAACCCCTACTAAAACCTAAACTATAAAATTAGATAAATTACCTGCAAAGATGCACACAGTCCTTGTGCACCATTATATGTACTAACCTTAACTAAAACAAACTTATTAACAAATAATTGACTTATTAACAAATTATTAAACTCATGTAAGCACTATACAAATCCAGTAATTGAATGTAAAATTTTAATGGCATTTCGACATGTTTAAAACCAGTAAATCAGTATAGTCAACATGGTAAGAGAGAAGAAAGGCAGAAAGTACTAACCTGTGTGTAATAAAAACCAAATAAAATCTTCAAAACACTCGACTTCAGAACACAACAACCCTTGCAAAACAAATTTCAGAGCACATATGTTAACCTCAGACCAATCAGTCACAAATAACTCTCAAAATTCAATTCAGTTCTTACAGAACCACTTAAAATCTAAACATTTCAAACCAATTAGATATAAAGACTCTATCTTTCAACCGACTTTATCACTCAAATTTCTAAACCTCAATACTCTCTTACATAGAATCAACTCACAAACAGGTTCACTCAAACAATTTCGTTACTTGAGCTCAAATGATTCACAAAGTGAACAAATATCAACTTAGATAGAAAATATTCAGAATTGTAGAGGTAAAATTTTCATTAGCTCAAATGATTCACAAAAATAAATTTCTCGTAATACATACAACATATTCAAAAGTGTGAAAGTTTTATAGAAAACCAATCAATTGCAGTCACATACTTTCAGAATCGATTCAAAGGTTAATCGAGACTTGCATTTACAGATTCACATTCACAGGTTTTTGTAAATGCATTCACAGATTCGCATAGAATAAGCTGCATAGAGATATAAGAAAGGTTAATCAAAACATAAGAAAGAAAAACATGGACTACAAAAGCTAAAGATAAAACAAGATTTCAAAAGGAAGAGCTTGCCTTCTAATGGAGCTTAAACAGAGGACGGCGATGACAACTTTAGTCACGACGAGCAAAATAATGGCGGATTAAAGGTCAATTACACCATATTTAGAGAAATGTCATGAAAAGAGGGAAGGTTCTTCATTTTAGGGTTTATCGTGAAAAGAAAGGAAATGAGAGGGAAGGAGATACCAAGTGTAAAGCTTTATTTTTAGTTTTGGCGGTATTAAATATTTTTATTCCCCACTAAGTGTAAGACTTTTCGCAGCGTTTTTTTTGGCACTGAATTTCCATAGCGTTTATAAAATGCTATTCTATTGTAAAATAAATTAGAAAGGGATATACGATAGCAATATAGCAAAATGTGATACATCAACATGCTATCAATGTTAACTTTTTTTGTAGTGATAAAAAGGTATTTTGGCAAAAACATTCTCTCCTTTGGTGAGGATGACGGGAACGTTATCTCTCATAACTCGGCAGAAAGAAATTTATCAAAAATTTTCTAAACGTAAAATATTTGCAGAAAAAAAATTGATGGGAGTGATATATGACTACCCAGCACACATGTACCTCTTGAATAAATAGAAAGAATTGTTGCTCGTAACTTTTGGTGTGTCAAACTAAACTATAGTGAGATTTGACGTCGAGCTAAACAACTCGATTATGATAGAATTGAGACATTGATAGTGTTGCTTCCGTATCTCCTTTTATTTATCATCCTTGATGTTCTAATTTTTGTGGGATCCTAGTCGTCCACTCGAGTTTGTTGCCAGATCTAAATGCGAAAATGCTTAGTTTTTGGGGGAGCGGTGAGTTGGTGATTGCTTGAGGGTGGGTAGTCTGCGCTTAGGGTTTTCTGTATAGAACCGTCGTTTTCCCATATCTAAGTCATGATCCTTACATCGGTATATGTACCTTCCGAGGTGATGACGCATGATCTTGACATTGCCTCTTCCTTTCTTGGATGTGTCTTGGCCTATTTTTGGAGTGGAGTGCGGGTCGATTACGCTTGTCTTCACGCCTTATCATCCCGTCCTTGAAGAGGCTTCTCGATTTCATCTAGTAAAGCCGCTGGTGGTATCTCCTCTGTGGTGCATGACGAGGACTGTTCTATCTTTTGGATGTTAGGTGAATGATTCTTGACTATCGCGTGCGAGTTTCTTACTAGGCTTAGCATGTTCGAGTCGTTTATGATTCAACCATTAAGTTTCGTGGTTAAAATTTACCTTTGGAATCTTTTCCTAGGTTTTGGTGGTGTGTAAATCGCCAAGCACTTCTTGTTGATATGTCAAAGGCAGAGGGTGTTTGGTGGTTCAAAGAGGAGATGTTCTATAATTTTTAATGAACGGTATTAAGTTTCAGTGCGCATTGCGAGCCTTAATCTTACCGGAGACAATGTGGTTTAGAACAATACTATCCCAGTGTTAGAGCTGACGATTTGTTTGGCCATGATGTGTATGTTTTTTTGTCCTCTGTTTATAAGTATAAGGGTCTCATTAGTTGTGTACATTATGGGTAGCGGATCAGGTAAAGCGGGTAAGGATTGGGTACAGGTAGTATGAGTATCCAAAATCATTAACCGAATCATACTTGTAACAGTAAGGATCAAATAATGATGGGTAAGGGTCGAGTAGCTAATATCAATACCCGTTTAATACTTAACTCGTTATTATATCAAAAATAAGTTCGGTAATTATTGTTATTTAAGTCTTAAAATAATATTATAATACCATAATACTTTTTAAAATACTATATTCTATAAAAAGCACTTATTAAACTGAAAATCAAAGTTATACAAAACATAAAAAATACTATTCAATAATTTATAGGTTGGTTTTGACAATAATATGTTAACCTAATTAGGAGAAATATTATTAGTATTTTAAATAATTTTTAATTTTTAGCTATGCGAACGGGTAATATGGATACCCATATAATTACTTTTACCCGATCTTTACCTGACCCTTATCCGTTTAAATAAAATTTCTCGACCCAAACAGATAATTCGTACTACCGTTGCCTGACCCTTACCCTTTAATTTGGCTCGAGTATAGACGGATCGGGTTATTCGACCCAAAATGCTCATGCTTAAATCTCATCTTGTCGGAGTAGCGGCTATTTCGGCTCAATTTATTGTTCAAGGTTCAAGAGGGGATGTCCTCGTGTACCGGTGGTGGCGAATTGAGTTGTGGATGACCATCCATCACGACATTTTAGTATTGGAATACTAATCTTCCGATGAAATATAGTGTATTTCGGTTAAGGATCTTGCTCTGGTCTACAAAATAAAAATAAAACAAAAAGGCAATCTCAACAAAATGGTAATCTCATTATGACTACTCAGTTCTATCCGTTTGGTTTAGGGTTCAGAGACATCAACCTCTCTTCGACGAAGATAGAGCAGATGAAAAATAAGCACTTTGGTGTAGAGGCAGTTGATCTAAGTATCTCACCAATCATGTTGTAATCACTGGTTGTGTTTAGAAATATATTCCTTATTATGTCATGTATTTCAATCGAGATAGACTATATCTTTTAAGACATGTTATGGTAGATTGAATTTGTTCGCGTCGTAGATAACCTTTTGAATGTTCATCGACGATGCTATATCATACGTCACTATCACTGTAATTAAAACTTCCACTGAGATGTTGTGGTAAAAAAAACTTGTATCCCTAATTTGATTAATTTCAAATTGTTACTGAGCCAAAAGATCAACATATCTATTTAATTAATGTAGTGCTAATTTACATTCACGCACAATGTTAATAACATAATGTTTCATCCACCTATGAACCACTTTGAATTATATTTATTTTATAACTTTGTAGCTTACAAGTAAAACAAACAACTAACTAAAATTACACTCTTAATACTTCATTAAGATGTATAGTGTTTGGTTTAGTGTTTGTTAAGTTAGATTGGTGAATTTTAGTTTACTAACCATCAAATATATATAGAATTATATGTACCTAGAGTTAAAGTTAAAAAGTATAATGAAGAAATACATTTCATAATAAACTTTCCTCGTTCATCTTCTTCTTGTTTTCTTTACTACTGTTCTTGATTTATCATTGTTAAGAGGGTATCAAAGCTTCAAAAAAGCTAGTTTCCGCTTTGATTTGATAACAAAATTTCGGGTTGAGTCTTCGATTCTCGTTTTGTTATTCTTCTCCTTTTAACAATTGGAATCGATTTTTAATGTGATTTCAACTTTTCTTCTATTGATTTCTTTCTTTTTCCTTTAATTTGACCTCATGTCTGCTCAATCTCCTTTTCTTTTCACAAATTTGTTACACATTCTTCGATTCTTACTCACAATGGAAAGCTCACCAGTTCCAGTTTTAGTAACGGCTCAATCTAAAAAATCTTGGATTGCTCAACCTCAATATGCAGTGGTCAACCTCAATGAGCTGATTCAATGCGTGTATCGACAAATTGTACGATAATCCTTATTACTAACACAACAATGATCACACATGACTCATCCTTGTTTCAAATCTTCTAACAAGGACATCATAGTTGCCTTTCAATGATCGTAATAAGTTAAGATTTATCAATGGAACAATCTCAAAACCACTTGTTAGTTTTCCTGATTTAGGTGTGTTGTCTTGATGCAATGACATTGTTGCTAAGTGGTTGATGAATTCAATTTTTAAAGAAAATAGGGCAAAGTATGTTATTCATTTCCATGATTAAAGGAATTTTGTAAAATCTTCTGTCAAGATTCAAACAAGACAAAGACCTAGAATATATGATATTGAGTAGCGGTTGAGTAGGATAGAGCAAGGTTCTTTCGATGTTTAAGTTACTATGCAAAACTTGTCACACTGTGGAAGTACATAAAATACGTCGGATTGCTTACAAGTACATATGGTAAATGTGAGTGTAAAGCTGCATATCTTTTTGAAAAATACAACATCGTAGTCATGTTACAAAAATTCTTTAGTTTTTAATAAATCATATAAATAAACTCATCGTCCTGTCCTTATGTTAAAGCCTATTCCTACAATAGAAGAAGCTCTAACATTTTTACTTAAGAAGAGAGACAAATATCCGTCAAGCCTACTTCAAAAGTTGATTAACATGGTATTTCACACATCATACCACTTATGGTATCACCTTTTCCCCTTTTGCTAACCTAAAATTTGAGAATAACAAACTTCCATTTCAAAACCATTGCCTCACATTCTTACAAAATATATCTTATAGTGATGCTTGGATTATTGATAATGGAGTCTCAAAACATGTTTTGTCCCGATATAGGAATGTTTAGAGAAGTCTCTTCTATTATAGTTGCACTTCCAAACAGTATTAGTGTTCTTTTCACACATAAAGACACCATTTTTATGAATACATAATTGATACCACATGATGTGCTTCTTGTTCCTGATTTTTATTTTAATTTGACTAGTGTTAGTCGTCTTGCTAGAACATTGTAGTGTGCATCTCGCTTTATCCTACATGTTTTTTGATTCGGGACCTTACTTAGGGTTTGATGATTGTAGGCATAAAATTTATTAAAATATATACATTCTAGGAAATGAATATCTCTCAACATCAACTTCTCTTGTTGGTTTTTTATGTGGTTCAATAATGGATAGTGAAAAATTTTGGCATCAATATTTAGGTCATCTATCAAAAAAACTGTAACAACCCGTCCCGCGGGACCCGCCGGCTGGCTCTGCAGGGCATCGATCCCAACCCCTCACCTCTGACAGACCAGCCAGCCAGGTAGGTTG
>OVAN01003471.1:0-28995 GCA_900406275.1 Anastatica hierochuntica
AATATTTGGGCGGGAAAATGGATATGCAGACTTCTCCTGAAGTCTACTTAAAAAATAATTTATGGATATAAATAACTTAGTTGCTTTAATTTTACTTAATTTTATGAAATTTTAATTTATATACCTTGTAATTGATAAAATTTAATTTATGGATATACATTTTTACTTAAATTATTTTTTTAAATTTTTTAATTAAAAAAATGTTTAACAGATGTAGACTTCTTTAGAAGTCTGCACCGGAAACTTAAGTAGACTTCAACTGAAGTCTGACATCGAGCGGAAAAATAAATTTTAAGCGAAAAATTCGGCGGGAAAATAATTTTCCCCAAAATTTTGAGCGGGAAAATGAAATTTGTAACTGCAGACTTCAAAAGAAGTCTACTTAGTAGACTTCTTTGTGAAGTCTTTTAAAACAAAAACACGAAAATTTATAATTTTTAGTCGAATCCTTAATAAAATTAAATTTTAAATGTTTGTAATATTCATAATTAAATTTGTTTGTACTAATTTAACATTTATAACAAACAAATTTTGAGTTCTAAAGTCAACCCTTAAAGTTTAGACCAAAACTCTCAACAACAAACCATGCACATTTGTTTCCCCAAACCCTAAACCCTAAACCCGAAACTCTAACCTAATGGATCTTAGTTGTTTCAAATTTACTTAATTTTATAGAATTTTAATTTATATACCTTGTAAATGATAAGATTTAATTTATGGATATATATTTTTACTCAAATTATTTTTTCTAATTTTTTAAATTTAAAAACAATGATTAGTTAGAAGTCTGCATCATATCCATGTGTTGTTTCTAACCTGATTGATATTAGTTACTTTAATTTGACTTAATTTTATGAAATTTTAATTTATATGCCTTGTAATTGATAAGNNATTTAATTTATGGATATACATTTTTACTCAAATTAATTTTTTCAAATTTTTTAATTTAAAAACAAGGTTTAATTACAGATGTAGACTTCTTTAGAAGTCTGCAGCGGATGCATGTGTTGTTTTTAACCTAGTTGATAATAGTTGCTTTAAATTGAATTAATTTTATGAAATTTTAATTTATATACCTTCTAATTTGTAAGATTTACTTTATGGATATACAGTTTTACTCAAATTATTTTTTTCAAATTTTTAAATTTAAAAACAAGGTTTAATTACAGGTGCAGACTTCTTTAGAAGTCTGCAAATGAAGTTTACTGACTCCGTTTCAGACTTCTAGAGGGTATAAAAGTAATTGTCCCTTCTATTTTTTGTTTGGTCACAAGGATTTTGAATGTAATTTTCCTACCCTCAAAAGTTAGTTTTGTTTAAAAGTATGTTTTAGGTTACTTTCATTTTTAAAAATTTGTTTAAGGTTATATTTTTCAGTTCCCCTAAATATTAAAATATATTTTGTTTTCAAATTTAAAATAAAACCATAACTTTAAATGATTATATTACAAAAATAATATTTGCTACAAAAATATTAAAAAATCACAAAGTGATAAAATTTTAAAATAACCAATAAATTTATGACAATAATTCATATAAAGTACAAAAATTAAATTTAGTCATTTGATATTTTTATTTTAAAAAAAATATCCTAGTGGATTTTGTTTCACGCTATTTCGTGTTTTGGGTATTATCCAAACTGAACTCGTACCCAAATCCGTACGGGTACTCGAAAACTCGAAAGTCTCAAACCTAAACCTGAACCTGAAAAATCTAAAATTTGTGAACACGACTCTAAGTTCAAAATAACCAAAAATCTCTAACCAAATACCCGAAAAATCTACATTTTATCAATCATAAATTAATGCATAAAACTTTTTAAAGAAACATCAACGCAGTGACATGGATCAAACTCTAGTGTTATTTAAATTAACTGCCCAATAAGGTTTATCACATCTACAAGTGGCATTGGAGTCAGATAGTTATAAAAAAACTGCGATTTACTAATCTGTTAGTATAATTTCACCTTTTTAACTTAATAATCTTTAACGTACAATACACATAAATCTTATTTGCTTATATAATAAGGTATTTGTCTTCATTAGGATCGTTTATAAAACTGTGTCAAAATGTGGTCTTCCAAATAGTTATTCAAAAGCGAAAAAGAGACTCTGATTAAAGTTATGATGTTAGCACTACTGGCGTATGTTATGTCTAGCTTCCTCCTTACCCTTGATGTTTGTGATAAAATAACGAGTGCGATAGCGAAATATTAATGAAGCTCGAACCCTCCTCACAGGAGAATTCATTAGACGATATGGGAAAAATTATGTGCTCCAAAAGTGGAAGGTGAACTGGGATTTCGCATCCTACATGAGTTTAATTTAGCACTTTTCACAAAACAACTATGGCATCTACTCTGATTTCCTCATTCTCTATTAGCGTGGGTTCTCCGGGGGTAGTACTATAGGTGTAGTACATCGTTACGAGAGTCTGTTAAAGATAGTCCATCATATGGATGGAGGAGTATATTGGCTTCAAAGCCACTACTTCTTCATGGGATTAGGAAAAAGATATGGTCTGGTCTCACAACTAAAGTATGGGAAGTTCCATGGATTCCGACAAGGCCTGCCAGGCCGACAAGGGCGAGAATCCCTGTGGCACATCCTTTGATGATCGCAAGTGATTTTATTGATCAAACCTCAAAACAGTGGGATTTACGAAAGTTAGAACACTATAGGGACCCAAAAGATATTCCCCTATCTCATAGTCATTCGATATGGATGATTTTTGCTGGCAATATACTAGTCCGATCAATAAAGAGTAAGATCTAGCTACAAAATCCCACGAGAACTACGAACTAGGACAAAGGAGGAGGGATATATGGAGCCAATCTGAATGGCTTAAAGAGTCATGCATGGACGGTTAATGCTCCGCAAAAGATACGTCGTCTTATATGGCAAATATTGTCCGGCTATGTTGTTGTGATTCATAATCTAGCGAGGAGAGGAATCAGCTACAGTGACCATTGTTTGCGATGTGGGCCCCCAAAGGAATCTGTTACACACGCTTTCGTTGAGTGCCCGCCAGCGCTTCATACATGGGATCTAGTACCCTCTTTGATGGTCCCATGTGTTTTTTCAACTTCGAGTGTCTATCGTAACATGGTGTATTTATTTTGGATAGAAGATGTTACGAGTATGGAAGGACATGAGTCATATACCTGGATCCTTTTGTTTATTTGGAAAGCTCGGAACAAAAAAGTTTTTCAAGGGATTTCAAGGGAGGCCCCTGAGATTGTTATTTCTGAGTGGCGGGCATGGGAGGCGGCGACCGAGGAGGATTTGCATGTGGCTCTTGAATCGCGGAGTATACAAACACAAGTCGTATGCTTGCGTAATATATGTTTGGTAGATGGTTCCTGGAAGTTGTCGGATAATCATAGTGGTTTGGGTTGATCATTATACGGAGCCACTGAAGGATGTGCTTTGATGGGTTCCATGAACCAAATTCGACGAATATCGTCTCTCCACTCAAAGTCGGAAGCGTTGATTTGGGCTATGTAGAGTATGACAACCCATTCTAAAGTCCAGAAGTTTGATATAGATAATCATGATGTTATTCGTATGATCGACAATCCCAATAAATAGTCAGATTTTGCGGTGGAGCTTAACGAGTTCGAGAGGGAGAGGAATTCCTTTCCGCATTTCAAGATCTCATATATTTCACGAAGTTTAAATATCAAGACAAACAATTTAGCTAGGCACTATCGTGCTTTTTTCTTTTATTAGTTATTTTATTTCGGTGTGACTTGCTACATCACCTTACATTTCTGATCTGATATCAATGATAATTTGTTTCCTGCAAAAGATCTGAACTGAAATGTATAAGTACCCGAATATAGTTTAAATTTCTAGTTTCAAAAACGAAAAATCTGAATTAACCCGAGCCGATTTCAAACGACTATCCGAGCACCCACTCCTAGAAAGTTTAGTCATGAAAAATAAAAAATGCCACGGCGAACACACAAATCAAACTCGTGATTATATGAAAACCCAACAAGGATCCAAACTCATATATATACGAAAGCCTAATAAAAGCCCATTTACATACTTTGGGCTGACGTAAGGCATGCGTCGAAATCTCCTTAAAAGTTAATTAAAAATAACTTAATAATAAAAAAAAAAAGTAAGACTTGTGAACAAGTTTTGGGTGACTTGCAGGAAACAATCACTATAAAACCCTAAATCCACAAACATTCTCTCTTCCTTCCTTAATATTATCTCATCTCTTCTTCTTTTCGCAATCGAATCCAGTTTGATTTTAGTTTTGATCATCAAACCCT
Organism: Anastatica hierochuntica; assembly: GCA_900406275.1. Classification (NCBI taxonomy): domain Eukaryota; kingdom Viridiplantae; phylum Streptophyta; class Magnoliopsida; order Brassicales; family Brassicaceae; genus Anastatica; species Anastatica hierochuntica. Next base: position 4,286 of record OVAN01003471.1, read on the forward strand.
AGTTTCCCTCTGATCATCGCTGCTTTCTTCTTTTGTGGGTATGTTCAATTTCGCCTTTTGTCTTTTTCAATTCGAGTTTTTCTGTTCTGGGTTTTCGAATATCTGATGAAAGTTTTGTTCTTTTTATTTTTTTGATCATCGTAGATAACCGATCGAATCATCATGGTGAAGAACTCCTTCAAGCTTTCTAACCCTCTCGGTTTGTTCTTCGAATCTTTTCTTCTTCTTTTTTTAAGGGTTTCTTTTGATTCTCTTTTGTTTTACGATTCTGTGATCTTTGTTAATAGAACTTTTAAATTAAGGGTTTGTTTGTTCTGATTTTTAACTTTTGCATATGGTTCTGATTTGATCTTGTCTCTGTTGGTGTTTGATCTTTCCTCTAATGATCATATAATATCAAATCAATTAAATTATTTGAATCCAATGTTCCTTAAGGTTGTTTTATGTGCTTTGTCTCTAATCCATTAACTATGATTGAATCTTTGTATATCTCAGAGATGAGAATGGCTGAATCTGCTCGTATCAGAGAGAAATACCAAGACAGAGTTCCCGTATGTTTTCTCAACTCTCTCTCGTTTCCGCGCAATGTTAGTGTATAGTTCTGATTAAATTACCGAATGCAATACAGGTGATTGTGGAAAAGGCTGGACAAAGTGATGTTCCTGACATTGACAAGAAGAAGTGAGTTAAATGATTCATGCTTCTTCTTTCTTTTTCTTACGCTTAATTGGACTTTGAGTTGTTTCCGTAAGCGTATCATTGTTGTTTTGAGTCCTCTTTTAATCGCCTTCTTCATTCAAATCCTTTTAATCACTAGCTGACTTACCTTATACTTTAAACTTGAAAAACTCTTTTACTTTAGTTGGTTTAGGCTAATAATCTAAATATGATCCTCATCCCTCAAAAGCTTGTTCCATGGTCTTAAACTTTGAAATGAGTTAAAACCGAGCTTTTAAGTACAGGTTGCATCATGTTGGCATTCTCTGTCTTTTTTCTGATCTAGTTTCTTCTCTCAGGTACCTTGTACCAGCTGATCTGACCGTTGGCCAGTTTGTGTACGTTGTGCGGAAAAGAATCAAGCTTGGAGCCGAAAAAGCTATCTTTGTCTTTGTCAAGAACACATTACCCCCAACTGGTAAAAGGATTTAATCATTTTTTAGACTTTTCTTAATCTTCAACTTGTGTTTCTTTCTCCTGTCTTACTTTGGTTTCTCTCTTTTTCTGGTTCTTACCCAAAAAAAAAGCGGCATTGATGTCTGCAATCTATGAAGAACACAAAGACGAAGATGGGTTTCTCTACATGACATACAGCGGGGAGAACACATTTGGATCTGTCTGTTAATTAGCTATGCTTTGACTATGGGTTGATCCTCTTGATGATTGTACATTCATCGTCTTCTTCCCTCTCTAGCTTTGCTCTGACCTCAATAATGTCTTTCCTTTACTTTCTGGGTTTATCTTCTTATGAGCTTTTTTTCTCACTGGATTTGATTGAATAAATACATTGTCTTTTGTTTGATTTGGCTGTCCATTTTGCTTTGTTTTTGTTTCCTCTTTTTCATCTATTGTCAATAAAATTTCAAGATGAAGTTTGATATAAACTGCTAAAAAACAGGAGCTTTTGATTGCACAAACTTTACATGAAAAATTATCACTTTTACAACTTTGAAACCTTACAATACTGTAATTCACTCAAGCTTTTGTTTCAGAGCAGTGACCTAAGCTGTGAATTGATTTTCTAAACACCAATTTCCATCTGTTCTAGCTATCTAGAACGAGATGAAATGCTTCTTATTTGATCTTTGTTGACTCTCATGGAAATGTCGACTGGTTTTTCGGTTTATTTAGCGGACAAGATTCAAGAATGAAGTCAAAGAATCGACATCTCTCTTCTCAGACGGATACTTGATCGGTTTTGAGGAGTTCTTGGGGAAGACGAGGATTGTGGGAAAGCTACCGAGCTGCAATTCCTGCTTCGCAAACTCCTTCTGGTCGCCATCTGCTCTGAATTTTGCGACCTTAATCCCGCTTCCTGCCAATTTATCTGCCAATTCATCGTACGATGCTTCCATGGCTTGACAAAAGGGGCACCATGGAGCATAAAGCACGACAATCCAAGGCTCGCTACGGTTCTCCAACTTCATCAAATTCTCAATCCCTTGCCTGCTCAATGTCACAAGATTCTGACTCTTAAAGATATCTGCAACAGCGGGTTTTGATTCCCCTTTAACATTACCCGTAGTAGCATCCTTATCTTTGATATTCCCTTTGTGAAGTCCACACTCCTTAGCCTTAGCATCTTCCCACCACCATCTCCCTTCCCTCTCGTGCTGTCCTGGTAAAACCGCCCTTGTGCAAGGCTCACAACCGATGGAAACATACCCTGCAGCGTGCAATGTGTTAACCGGAACATCCATAGTCCTCAAGAAATTCCAAACATCGTTTCCTTCAACATTCGCAACCGGATTCCACTTCACCAAACTACCAACACCACCGTCCAAACCTTCAAAAACCGGATCGATCTGAACAACAGGAATCTCAGATCTTGTTCCGGGAGACTGATCTTTCCTCTGACCAGTGATCCAAGCTCTTAAACCCTTGAGAGCACGCCTCAAAGGTCTCACCTTTCGAACACGGCAACACTCTTGATGACCATCTTCATAGAAAGAGAACAATCCCTTGTTCCTAACTAAACCTTGAACCTCAACAGAATCAGGAAACATATACTCAATTCTAATCCCATAGTGTTTCTCAACAGCATCGAAAAACCGATACGTCTCAGGATTCAATCTCCCTGTGTCCAAGCTAAACACTCTAAATGGTCTCCCAGTTAAATGAGCATACTCAATTAGAGCAACATCTTCTGCACCACTACAAACACACACACAACAAACACATCAGCCTATGAACAAAACCTTAATCATATTTGATTTTCAATCTAACTAAAATATGTAAAATACCTAAAAGCAATGGCGATATCGTTCCCGAATTTCTCAAGAGCTTTATCCATAATTTCAAGAGGTGAAGCATTCTCCAGCTTCTTTGAAAGCTCTTCAAAATCTTCAACCTCTACTACATCTACTTCCTCTGCAACTTCAGCTACCATTGTTGCCGCAAGAGGAATCATTGAGTCCTTTGTCTTTGGCTCTGCGTTTAAGGGTTTAACAGAAGATCGCTTCCCAGATAGATTCAGAGACATTGGAGTCGTAACATGAACACGATCCAACAACCTCAACGAACCAATTTGAGGCACTGTAATAACAACAATAAAAATCGAAACTTTTTAGGATTGAAACGAAGCAAAATCGAATTTTGTGTGAAATACTAAAAACCCAAATCGACCCATCAAACAATTTCTCAGATTTGGATTCGAAGTTACGAAAATTTTGTTTATACCTTTAGGTTCTGAAGAAAAACCGGAACGAGAGCTCGTGATCCCAGAAGAAGAAGAAGAAGCTGTTACTGCCATTGCCATTTCTTAGTGCAAGATTTCGAATTGAAATACAAATTTGATTTGATCTTTCGTTTGATTGTTTGTTTTTGTTTTTCCAAATTGCTTTGAGAGAAGAAGAAGATTTGGCATTAAATAACAAAATTGAATGATCAGGTGAAACCCAGATTCATTGAACCTAGACGGGTTTTTTTTCTTTTTGGCATCGCGAATAATATGGTCCAAAGAGATCGTAGTCAAATTTTGATAGAACCAATTAAAAAATTCTAGAATAATTTATTTCCGTTTTTTTTTCACATGTTGGAATAAAATAGAAAATGCTACTAATATCTTATTAAGAGAAATTATAATAAATAACTCAAAATCCAGATTATTTAAATTTCACCTAAATTGATTTTACCATTTTATCCATAGTTTTTTTTAAGACTTTTTTTTGTTCACAAGTGAGGGATTTTTGTAAAAATCCCTCAATATAATATTCTTATTTTTTATTATTCTCACTTTTAATAGCTTAATTAATTCTCCACCTATGGTTATTCACTTAATTCATCTTTTTATTAAAGAAAATATCAGAATTTTCCAATAAACTTATTAGTTAAAATGAGATTTATATAGAATTTTTCTTTAGTGGATGACTAGGAGGTTATGGACCCTTAATTTTTCTCGCCGTGAGTGAATCAACTCCTCCAATTGGAACTCATAACCTCGTTAAATGAGACTATATTTACATATTGCATTACCAAGAAAACATCTATACAACTCCCTTATTTTAATTTAGATGACTTTTATACAAGCTATATATATCCTCTACTTTTTTACTGGCTTTAAAATATTTATATATGATTCTTGAAAGAAATATTGTTTAAAGTTTTTTAAAAATGATATACTTAAAAGATAATTAATCTTGTAGGTGGAGTTAGACATAAGCTCGCCAGGTTATAAAATTAGGTGATTCACCTACCTAAACGTTATATGCATGTGACAATAACTAGACTAACACATGTTTCTTTTCTTCTCGTAATAAAATAAGAAGAGCTAATGCTTAATGTGTGACTAACACATATTTATGGATTAGTTTTCTTTTTGTTATCATGTATTACTATATTAAAGATTTACGGATTGGTTTAACAGTGATACAATATATATAGCTATGCTTAAATTAGTGGAAGTTTATAAACTTAACCACTATCAAACATAAGGGTCATAAACCCATTATCATCTAGAAGAAGATAAAGGTACTAATAATTTCTATCTCCGCTTTAAGATCGAGCTCTTTCTTTTCCTTTTTTTTTTCTTTATACAAGGAATAAATTTTCCATTAAATTTATGTATTAACTTTCTATAAATTTTTCATCATTGTAAATGAAAAATTTCCATGATTCTATTTTTTTGTAACATTAAATATTTAATATGATCTATAATTTTTAAAACTGATATAAGATGATTTTGATTTAAAAATTTTATAATTCAAAAAATACATATTATATTTTTATTTAAATAAAATGTTATAAGATGATCACGCATCTCCTAATTATTTTACCCAATCAACCCAACTAACACTATTTTATAAATAGGAATAGTTAAAAGAATCGATTAACACCATTCTCTTGTCAATTGACTCAAAAAACATGTTGAGGGGACCATTGCATGTCAAGAGGACCGTTGCATGTATTTTATGACCCAGAAACAAATTATATTAAAATTAAAATTATGAATAACAAATAATATATGTACAACAAAGTCTATGTTGTTATAATAATAACACAATTTATGTTTGAACGATTTTAATAACCTAATAAATATATAACTCGTCGTTCAAATCTTACTCGTATATAAACTAAGTGTACAATATGAGATTAAATTTTATCATGTGCATGCAAGTAAGTATATTAACATGCATGCAATATTAAAGTGCTTTGTTAGAAAGAGTTATATAAAAATATAAATATTTAAATATACTTTTTGATCCGCTAAAATAGCCTCGAGAGTTTCACCAGATGAAGAATATTGACGCCAAATACGAAGTACTTTCATGTTTATGCTCCAATTACTACATAGAAATGGTATAAGATCATTGATGAAATCAATTTTTAGTAACGACATCGAGTGATTTTTTTTACTTGGCAGAGGATATGTTCGATCTTACATTTTTCATATGTCACAACCACCCTTATTTATACATTTCAATAATCTTTGAAGCCAAGACGTTCTAATAATTATTTTCAAAGTTATCCCAATGATTAATTACCCTTTTTCATATTAATCGGATTTATAAGAAATATCTTTAAACCGGTAAAGCTAAATGCCTTGTGATTGTGAGTTAATAGAGGCAATGATTTTTTTTCTATTCAAGGTAATAAATTCGTATCTAAAAAAGGAAAAATAGTCGTCACTAATAATAAATCTGTTAAAGTTAATGGAGACAATGATTTTTTTTCCTATTCAAGTTAATAAATTTGTATCTAAAGAAGAAAAGTTAACAATGCAATTTATAATTTCCTATTCTAATGAAGGAAAATTATTTACTTTATTAAAATTATATAACTTTTATACACTAATATACTTTTATGACATTATTAAAAATGTATATGTAGGCTAGGTAAGTGTATGTTTAAAATATGTGAGAATATATAAAAATATCCAAAAAATGATGTATGTGATTTAAATTAAAAAATAATACTTAAATTCACACATCTATAATGTACATAAATAATTTTTGATTTATAATATATATATATATATATATTTTTTCTAATATATGATAATTCAAAGATGGTGATCAAATTTGTATATTTTAATTCTATCTTAAAAATTTGATAATTCAAAGATGGTGCTCAAATTTGTATATTTTTATTTCATGATAATCTAATTCCTACAATTATTAAAATATGATAATTTAGACGTATATATTATATGATGATCTAATAAAACCAAAAAAATTGAATTTTAAAATATTAAATAACAGTTTCCGAATTATAATTTAGATTTTTTACTTAGAAAATGTATATTATTTAGGTAAATTTTAAATATATATTCAATTGTATAATTTAAATGTATATTATATGACAGTCGTGAAATTTACATATAAATCGAATAATCTAATATTTAGCAATATAGTTAAGAATTGTCGATTTAAGAAGGATGTTTGGCAAGTAAGTTTAAGTAGTTCGTGATTTATTTGTTTATTTAGAGATGAATTAAATAAATCAAAATTAAATTAAAAATCCAAATCTTTCAACCAATCAAAATATAAGGTTAATGTTGAAAACTCTTGTATGAGTGACACATAAAAAAATTTTATTTAAGTGTACTATGATTTAATATATAAGAGGATGTTTGGCAAATAAGTTTAAGTAGTCATGGTTTGTTTGTTTATTAAGAGATGAATGAAATAAATCAAAAATTCAAATCTTTCAACCAATTAAATTATAAGGTTAATGTTGAAAGCTCTTGTATGAATGACACATAAGCAAATTTCACTTAATTGTACTTTGACTTAATATATAGGAGGATGCAAATTATTTTACAAGTTTTCTAATTAATATTTTAATTATATAGTTACCATTTTAAAATAAACTAATTTATTTCTATTTTTTGTTTTTATAAGAAGTAAATAACTAATAATAGAAAAGTTTATATTAATTTCTATTTTTACATTAACACATGCCACAATCTAAATAAAAGTTAACATATGTCGTAATCTGGTGAGTTACAATTTTGTCTATGTGTCGTGTTCACGTCGAGCGCGTTCAGCTTTATTATTTTTTTAGATTATTATACTAATTAGTGTTTTGATTGGGCTTTTATTTTAAAAATATTGGTCCAAACTTTCAACTAATTTTGTTGGCTAATGGGCTGTATAGCTATTTAAGCATTAAGTTGTTAAAATAGTAGTTGAGCTCGGTCCATTTACACATTTTAGTATCCTTGAATGTTAAGGATAAAACAAGAGCTCTCATGTCTGTTGGCTATTTGTACACAAGTTCTGCTCAATCAAATTACTTGGTGGGAATAAAATAGGAAGTGAGCTGAAGAAAGTAAATAAATGTTGATGTAACGCATACAGTTCCAATTTATTATAAAACGATTTCTTATTTTTCTCGATAAACGGGCACGAAAAAATACTTTTTGACAAGGAAAAAATATATGCGTTACGAAGAGTATAAAATGCGATGATGTTGGAATAAACGTTATGATGTAAGATGTGTAAATAGAGAATGATATTCCTGCCAAGTGGCAGCACGTCACTAAAGAGTTTCAGATTCTTTTTTGTCCTCTCTCTAAAGTCTGAAGTCTTTTTTTTTTTTGTTAAAGAAGTCTGAAGTCTTTGAGCAGATGATAAATTCTCTTGGTAAATCAAAAACTAAATCTATAATACTCCCTTCATTTTATAATAGATGATGTTTTAATAAAATGTTTTTGTTATAAAAAGATGATATTTTATGAATCTATATAAATGTTTAATGAAATTTAGCTTTTGTGACTTTTTGTATTATGCAGTATTTTTCTGACTGGTTGAACTAGTTTTAATAAATGATGTTTTTATATAAAATAGGTAAAATAAACAAAATTTAGTAGTTTATTTAATAAAAAATGGAGGGAGTGTGCATTATAGGATAAATTATAAATATTAAAATTTGAAAGAGTTGAGTGGAATGGATATTTACTTTTTTGGGAAATTATAAAAAAATAATCCAAAATCTCCTATTATTTAAATATCTAACCAAAATCATTTTTTCTCTCCTAGTTTTTCTTCTTATCTCTCTCTAATCTCTCTCCAAAAATTTAAAGAATTAATGTTTCTTTGTTATTTTGCAAATTAGCCCTACTTTTTTTTTTGATAAATGATATTTATTATGTTTTGCTATCAGTAAATCTACAAACAAATATAAATAGCCTATAATGTTTATTATAAATCTTATAAACTTTTGAAGTTTCTTTACCAAATTAATCATAAAGTTAGTATTAAAAGATTAATATACGAAAGGTTTACAATAAACAATTATTATAAAAGAATATTACAAACTCCGAGTTTCCGGTTAGTTTTCTAAAATATAGATTTTTGTAAATGTTGGATATAACAATAATTGCTCAGCATCACTTATACTACAAAAGTTATTCACAAATGAATATCTTATTATATAAAGTTAAACTCCTTCGACGTAAACGTGATATATATGTAATATTGTAACTCACGAAATTTCAACAAGTATCAATTTATATATATATATATATGTATATATATATATCGTGACATGTGTAATGTAGAAATAGAAATTAATATAATTTTTTTTATTATAGTTATTTACTTTTTAAGAAGATAGAATAATAAAAAATGGAAACATATTAGTTTATTTTAAAATGGTAACTATATAATTTAAAAATTAAATAAGAGAAAACTATAAAATTTTAAAATAAAAATTATAAATACACATAAGATTTATAGTATATATAAAAGTAATAATTTTATACCTGCTTTCTCATAAGAGTAATTTTATATAATATATAAAGTTGATTTTAAATTTTAAAATTTTCACATTTTAATTTTTTTACATTCGTTTTATCACAAAAGAATTATTAAAATGTAAGGAGAATTAAGAATCAAAATATATTTTTCAAATGATTGATGTTTTTGACAAAAAAAATTATTGATGTTTATTCAATTCATTTTTATCTAATATGAAATATATTATTTATCTTATTATTGATGTTTATTCACTCTCTACCCTTCCGCGTACGGTGAATACACAAGCAAATTTTCTAGTCCGAGGATCCCAAATTTTTTTCGTTGATTATTTTTTTGTAGATTCTTCTCTTGCGATTTCAGCAACCAATTTCGGAGCGACTTTCTGATTATGGTGTAGTTGACAAAAAAATGTGTTCGATGTGAGATTGACACGTCGTCAAATTATAACTCAAGAGATTTCGACACGTATCACTAATCGATCGGATTATTGACATGTGTGATATAATATTGAATAGAATGAATCGATTGTATTGATCATAGAAAGTTCCCTATATATATACAACATGAGATACTAACAAGATAAGAACGTGTATTATTGTATCATTATCTCTAGATATACCGTATATATCCCAATAATGTGTCAAGTATTTAAAATTTCCAGTTTCATGTAATAAAAATTTTTTATTTTACATAAATAAATAAATTTTCTATTTTTATTAAACATTGAAAATTGAATATTAAATGATTTATTTCTATTAAAATATTTAATATTAATTGTTATATATGCAAAATTGATAAATTTATAATATTTAATTAAAAACGTTTTTTGCGTGATATTAAAAATTTTAAATTAATTTGGATGATATAGGTTGCAGTTTATCATTTTTCAATAATTAATAATGATTTTAATCTACATTTTAAATTTACGGGTTTATAGTTACGTGGATTTCGACTTTTAAACCTAAATTTTTAAGGATATTTTATATTTTACTTCCCATGTATTTTTCAGTTTTATATTCTATATTTTTTTTATATTTCTATTTCGTGTCGAATATTAATATAAAATCTTTAAACTGTAAAAAACGCAAAAAATTGTAGTCAGTCTTAAATAAAATAAATGTAAAAACGTGTTTTATATTAATAAAAATGGGTTAAATTTTTGCTATATAAATTTAAAAAAAAATCTATTTTAGACTTCTATAATTTATTTAGGATTATGTTTTCCAAATATTTTGATCCAGACTTTTTAATTTTCTTTATCATATAAAATATAATTTTTGATGATAAAAAATGTATAACAATTGGAAAAAAATGTATAACAATAAATAAATTTAATTATAAGAGTCTTTACTACTACAGTTAATTTAAATTTTTAACACTGATTATAAAATAATACAACGGAAGATCAACCCATAGGTTGAGAGTTAAAAGAAATCAAGAACAACAGAAGATATACGTGTAGTTTAGCAACATAAGGTACGAACGAAACATAATTAATTTGCATTGTTTCTTATCATATTTAATAAACCCGAAACGGAGACTTTACGTTTTTAAACTCTTACGTGTCATTGAATGAGGATTCACATACATGCAATATTTTCGCACGTGGTCTTATTGCACTTATACACTATTAATGAGTTAAATTCTCTCTCTCTTCTTTGTACAAATTGATAGATCAAATATTGAAATGATAAGGTTGTTTATGTCATGGAGCGAGGAAAGCGAGTGACAAAGGGGAATGGAATGAGAATTTTAGTTGACTCTCTAATAAAATAATGGAAATAATTTGAGCCTGTTGGCTAACAAACATGCAACGCAAAGCGTAAGTTACGTTCGTGCATGGGGACAAAAACAATTAAATGTTTTCTTATTCCGTTTAATTTGTTCACCTTCGTACCTTCCACTAACCCATTTAATAGAACATTCATTACGATGGTTTATGTTACCAGTAAAGAAATTTTCTTTTTGGGCAAATGTTAATAAAGATATTATCAAAGACTGGTTTTAGATTAAAAGAGGCTGCGAGCCATAGACCTCCAAGCATGGGAGAATATAGGATGGAATGAGGGGATGTAGCTGTGCTGTAAGCCAATGCAAAAATAATCTTATTTTCATTAGTTCCGCGAATAATTTTATAGTCCAAATACAAGCCGGTTGAAAGCATAGATAAAAGAACCGATCATTTTGAGCATCATGATTTTTAGTAAAAAATTTAGTTGTGTGTAGGGCATTATAAAAAAAATTTACGTGAACAATGACGGTACAAATTTTAGTTGTGCTACGGCATCATGAAAAAACTGAAAATGCCATAACGGTATTGTTTAACTAGTATAAAAACATTCACTACTATCAATGAAATGTTAACTTAATTGTAAAAGTTATTCAAATTAAAAATGAGGTTCTAGATTCGAACTATGTTGGGAAATGTTGACTTACAAAAATGAACATCTTATTTGATCTAATTTTGTCCTAAAAGTTAGTAATCGAAGGACTCTAAAACCTCTTGGTCATTAAAAAATCACTCATTACCTTTTATGTTCTAGGGTTTAGACGACCTCACTCTAATTGTTTTAGTACTTAACATATTATACCCAAATGAAAATATTTTATTTATTCCCCGTACCACGGCTTTAAAATTATGTACTATTTTTTTAATAAGTCTGATATACGTTTTATTTAAAAAGTGAAATATTAGAATATACACGACAACTCAATAAAACAAAAATCATTCTTTTCCAACGGAGACTCTAGCTAACTCATGGGCATCATCACTAAATTTCCAAAAGAGTGTATGCTCAAGTTAACTGTTTGTTCTGAGTAAAAATATTTATGGTTATTTACTGGAGCCATCTTTATTTTCTCTTTAAATCCTGATGAGTTTGGATGGAGATGAAAGCTATATCAAAGTTCTTAAGAAAAGATCATTGTTTTAGAAACTTGTGTTTTTCATACATAACATTATCAAAGCCGAGCTTATACATATAGAACTTAATGAGCAATTGAATTCTGACAAGTGTCTCGATTGGATTGGATGTCTTCTTCTGCCAGGATGTCATAACGGTTATGTATTAGGATCGCAGACGTCTGATGAGCCTGATGATTTGCGTGATTCTTGCTTTGGTTTTGACAGCTACCTCTGTTGTTGTCGTTAGTTCTGTTCTTGTCATTTTGCAGATTTGGCGCTAAGGCTCGTGCGGCGTCGTTTTCTGTTTTTGACTTAAGGGGCTTTGCGTTATCATTAAGGCCCATATCCATCTTCTTCTTATCTTGCGACGCCGTTTTGTTATTAGCCCCTCTCAAGTTAGGAGTTGGTGGCTCAACAACACCTAACATGGTCCTGAAGAAACTAAAAACAGCCAATGGTAGAGACTTAGTAAAGATATCCGCAAGCTTCTGGTGTGAGGGAATGTGTTTGACCAACAGAGAACCAAAGGCTACCCTCTCGCGTACATAGTGATAGTGGGTAGCAAAATGTTTAGACTTGTTGTGGAAGGCAGGGTTGGCTGTTAAATAGACAGCAGACAAGTTATCACAGAGCAATTCAGGTGTAGTTTGAAGAGGGACCTGTAATTCACGTAGAAGATGACATATCCAGGTCATTTCTGAAGCTGTGTCAGACAGAGATCGGTACTCAGCTTCAGTGGAGCTTTTGGCTATCGTTTGTTGTTTTCTAGAAGACCAAGAGATGAGATTACTGCCTAGATAGGTGCAAAAGCCTCCTGTTGATCTTCTAGTTTCAGAGCAGCCAGCCCAATCACTATCTGAGAAAGCCTTAAGAGAGCAGTCTGTGTTTTGATGAAGTGATAAGCCCATGGTAATGGTTCCTTTCACATACCTGAGTATTCTTTTAAGTAGTTGAAAATCTGAGACTCTTGGCTCATGCATTTTTTGACACACAAAGTTGACAGAGAATTGCAGGTTAGGTCTGGTGAGAGTCAGGTACTGGAGCTTGCCTGCTAAGCTTCTAAAATAGGTAGGATTGTCAAACAGCTTGTCTTGATTAGGTACCTTATTAAGTTGAAGAGGCATAGGGGTGGATATGGGAGCACAGTCTTGCATAGCAGCAGTGATGAGCAGATCTTCAACATATTTTTGTTGTGAGAGGAACAACCCCTCTGAATGGTTCTGTGCCTGGATTCCTAGGAAATATTTCATTCTTCCTAGATCTGTCATTTTAAATTGGCTATTCAAAGCTGCTAGCAGGGAAGTGAACAGAGTAGAACTGTTTCCTGTGATGATCATATCATCTACATAGAGGAGAAGTAGAATGATATCAGAGTTCCTTATACAGATGAAAAGAGAAGGATCCTTGATGCTGCATTGAAAACCAAACTCTAGCAAGAAGTTACTAAACTTGTCATACCAGGCTCTGGGAGATTGCTTTAGTCCATACAGAGCTTTATGTAATTTGCAGACATGATTAGGTCTTGTAGGATCAACAAACCCAGCTGGTTGTAGCATATACACATCTTCAGTCAGTTCTCCATATAGAAAAGCATGTTTAACATCCATTTGTTTAGTTTCCCATTTCATTATTGTAGCAAGATGTAGAATAGTTCTGACAGTGGCTGTTCTGATAACAGGACTATAGGTTTCAAGGTAATCAATGCCTTCTTCTTGATCAAAGCCTTTGGCAACAATCCTAGCACGAAGCTTGTCTAAAGAACCATCAGCATTAATTTTGGTGCGGGAGACCCATTTACATCCTAACACATTCATGTGGGGCTCAAAAGGAACCAGTGACCAAGCCTTTACTTCTGAACAATTCTCCATTTCATGACCCATAGCATTGGTCCAGCCTTCATCTTTTAGAGCTGTTGTTACAGTTTTGGGCTCAGGGTAGCTCACTTTGTGAGTCAAGAGTGCATATCTTTTGTTTGGTTTGAATATTCCTCTCTTAGCTCTTGTGATCATGGGATGTTGAACAGAGGAAGTTGGAGCTGTAGAAGAGGATGAAGCAGGGGAAGGAGAGGGAGAGGTTTCAGAGCTTGGAATATTTGAGCTGACAGCAAAGGAGTATTTGAAGTTGTTGGAGTAATACTAGTTCTGGGAGGAGGTGAAGTATGAACTGATGGAGGAGCAGCAACAGGTGAGACATCAAGAAAATCTGTCCTGTGAGGTAATGAGAGACAGTTGTTGCCTATAGGAACAGAATCAGAGTCTGCCGTACACTCAGGACTGCCCTCATTACCTGCAGTGGACTTGTTTGATGATCTGGTTTGAGGAAGAGAGAAGACAGCTGGTGTGAGTAAAGGTGATAGAGAATCATTAGCTTTGTGAGGTGATCCTGTTGAGACTGGCTGACTAGAGTCCTTTTGAGAAGATGTACCTGCAACATTTAAACTAAAACCACTTTCTCAGGCCTTCATCAGAGGTGTAGTAGCATTAAATTCAGGATATAGAGTAATGAAAGGAAATGTATACTCATCAAAAATTACATGACGACTAATGTAAACTTTACCAGTAGGTGGATATAGGCATCTATACCCCTTGAATTTGATATTGTAACCAATGAAAACACATTTTAAGGATCTAGGATCTAGCTTGTTAGCAGAATAATCTCTAAGAGCCGGATAACAAGCACATCCTATAGTTCTTAAAGCTGAGTAATCAGGTTTTACACCAAAAAGTTTCTCATAAGGACTGATCTTATCCTCCAGTGTGCTAGTAGGAAGAAGATTGATGAGAAAGTTGGATGAGAAAAAGATCTCAACCCAATATCTCTGAGGGATTTTACTCTGAAAGATCATAGCTAAAGACAATTCTATCAAATGTCTATGCTTCCTTTCAGCCAGACCATTTTGTTGGGGGGTATGAGGACAAGAGATTTTGTGTTGGATACTATAGTCTTAAAGATGAGAGAGGAAAGCATTGCTAGTAAATTCCCCTCCACCATCACTCTGAAGTATACCAATCTTAGAGTTGAACTGGTTTTCAACTTGACTTTGAAACATTTTAAAAATTGAAAGACAATCAGATTTCATTTTTAGAGGATAAAACCAACAGAACCTTGAGAAATGATCTATAAATATGACATAAAATCTGAATCCTTGGACAGAGGTTATAGGAGAAGGTCCCCAGAGATCAGAATGATTTTTTTCCAGAGGCCTTTTGGCTACATAACTAGAAGCAAAGAAAGGTAACTTAATGCTTTTTCCCAATCTGCAAGATTCACAGACAAGATTGATACTTCTGCTTATTTTAATGAGATTGTTTGATATAAGAGCTTGAAGAGTTTGAGCACTAGGATGTCTTAATCTTTTGTGTCAAATGTCATCACTAGTGGACATCTGCCTGTTTGAGAAGAACACCTTAGACTTAGAATCCTTCAAAATTTAAAGACCATCATGTCTGTTTCCCTTTGTCAGCATTTTCTCTGTCACCTTGTCCTTAATAACAACATTGTTAGCATTAAAAGCAAAAGAGCAAGGATAATCTGAGGTGAGCTTAAAACAGACAACAATGGTTTAGCAATGTCAGGACACACAAGTACATCCTTAAGAGGAAGATTACCTGATGTTGAGGCTAGAGAGGCAGAGCCAATGTGAGTAATTGGCAAGTAGTTTCCATCTCCAATCATTACTGAGTCTGTTCCATGATATGGCTGAGAGTTCTGCAACTTCTGAGGAGTGTTTGTGATATGAGACGAGGCTCCAGAATCTGGATACCACTCACTTACATATCCATCAGTAACTTCAGTGATGCGCATGGCAGTCAGGGCATTGGTGACCTCTTCTTGTTGAAAACTATTGTCAAAACGATGCCAGCATTGTAAGGCTTGATGCCCTCTTTTGCCACAGATCTGGCACTGAGGTCTAGAGTCATTCTCTGAGCTTCCTCCAGATCTTTGAGAAGACACAAACTGTTGATGGAAGCCTCTTCCACGAGTAGAGTAAGCTCCTCTGCCACGACCACCAAACCTGGAGTAAGACTGGCCTCTGCCTCGATTGTAGTAATGTCCAGGTCCTGATCTAGTGGTGTTGAAGGCCAAATGAGGAGAAACACTTGGAATGGCAGCAGCTGAGTATCTAGTTAGCCTATCTTCAAACCCCATTAACATATAGACAACCTCTTCATAAGTAGGACCAGGGTAGGCATCCATAGATCCCTCAAGGGAAGTGATTATGGGTTCATATTCTTTTCCCAAACCATGAACTACAGAGAAGATTTTCATCTTTTCAGAGACAGGGCTGCCTACAGATGAGAGTTGGTCACAAATAGTTTTCACTTCTCGTAGATACTCAGCCATAAATCTTTCTCCTTTAGAGACTATTTGAAGTTTTCTTTGTAAATCAAACAGCCTAGATGATGAGATTCTATTGAAATGGTTGGCTAAGGCTATCCAGACATCATGGGATGTTTGACAACCAACAACTATGCTCAAGATATTACAACTTGGTCTGATTTAATCCATTGTTTGTGATCAGGATTAGGAGTTTCTCTGAAGGTACCTTCTATGTTAGGCACTGAAATGGTAGCTGGCGGCTGAGGAATAGCACCAGTCACGAATCCAAGGAGGGATTGCCCGGACAAGAAGGTCTCAAACTGAGTCTTCCATAAAATGTAGTTGCGTTCTGTAAGCTTGATAGTAACACAGTTGGCTATATTTAAAGGTGGACAAGAGAAGAGCTCGATACTAGTATTCATGGCTCTGATATCATGAAAGCTATATCAAAGTTCTTAAGAAAAGATCATTGTTTTAGAAACTTGTGTTTTTCATACATAACATTATCAAAGTCGAGCTTATACATATAGAACTTAATGAGCAATTGAATTCTGACAAGTGTCTCGATTGGATGGAATGTCTTCTTCTGCTAGGATGTCATAACGGTTATGTATTGGGATCGCAGACGCCTGATGAGCCTAATGATTTGCGTGATTCTTGCTTTGGTTTTGACAGCTACCTCTGTTGTTGTCGTTAGCTCTGTTCTTGTCATTTTGCAGATTTGGCGCTAAGACTCGTGCAGCGTCGTTTTCTGTTTTTGACTTAAGGGGCTTTGCGTTATCATTAAGGCCCATATCCATCTTCTTCTTATCTTGCGACGCCGTTTTGTTATTAGGAGATACTTGGACCATACATGATCTGACCAGTAATGCGAAGAGAAAAATAGACAGATTTAACAAAATTTTCTTTTTTTGTAAAAAGGTTAACAGTTTCTAGAACTTTTTTTGTGTAAAAAAATAGATTGTAAGCCCATGTTTATCAGTTTATGGCTCTTTTTACAAACAACAGTTAAAAAAAAACAATAACGTACAAGGATCAAGGAAGTCTTGTCAGTTACAAAACTACTCCATAATTAATGAGAGTTCAATGCAATTTCTGTTTTTATGGCATAAAGTTTTTTTCTTAGCATTTTAAACTTACCATGCATATTCTAAAAAATTACTAAATGTCCTATTTTATCTCTATTTAATTTAATGCATTTTTTTATTTGATTTGTTTATTAAATAAGTTAAAAGAATAAAGAGAAAACTGAAAATTTGACAAAATTTACATGGGAAATATAAAATGATACTTAAAATGAAACAAAAATTAAATTTTAGAATGACATTTATAAAAAAAAGAGAAGGAGTATGTGTTTAAAGTACTTTAATTATTTAGGTGTAGGGAATCTAACTCCATATGGAGAGAGTAATATGTTGCGTTGAGTTCTATAACATCATTTAAACTTAAAAACCCCTAAACATTATTAATAAATTATACTAATAAAATGGAGAGAGTAATATGTGGCATTGAATTCTATAACATCATTTAAAACAACAATGTTGGCCAAGCTTGAATCTCAATACCACTATTAAATTCCCCGTATATTAATAATATATAATATTATTTATCAAATTAATAGTACCTTTTTATAACTATCAAATTAATATTTAACTCAAATATTTTATATTTAGTTAATTTTTATGAACAACCTGTATAATGTACAAGTTTGCATCTAGTGATTATATATAAACGACAATGGCACAAACAGTATTGTCATACCTGATCAAAAAAATGGAATTACATTTTTATATATTTTAAAATAGAGAAATTCCCTTAGATAGCACACTTTTGTGTTTTTTTGCCACATGTAGCATACAAGCCCAAAATTTCCAACCATAAGATATTTAACACACGGTATACCGAAAATGCCCCTTTCTAATTTTGGGTTTAGGGTTTAGGGTTTATGATTTAGGGTTTAGGATTTAGGGTTTAGGGTTTAGTGTTTAGAGTTTAGTGTTTAGGGGTAGGAAAAATGAGAACCCTAAACCATATTTTAAAAATGGTCAGGGGTAAAATGGTCATTCTAACATTTTAAAAATGCTACACGTGGAAAACCCAAAGCCACATGCTAAATGTGTCCAAAAAATGATAAAGTGTGCTATATTTGAGAATTGCCCTTTAAAATATAGATGTAGTAATTTATATCAACATTGCCATGGTATTTTTATCTGTATTCAAATCGACTTAGGTTTCGTATTGTGGACAAAAGAAATGAATGTTCCGAAATTTAAAATTTAATTATTTTGTCTTTTGACCAGTATTTTGTTACGGCGTAGAAACAATTTAAAACTTCTTCAATGAATATGCAAAAACCTGAAATTCAGTCACTCTTTCTTTTTATTAAAAGAAAAAATAGTTCAAATTCCAAAGGCAGTATTTTATTTAATACCCACAGTTAATTCATTCTGACAAGGGAAGCTTATCATTAAAATTTACGTGTAAGATCATCTCTAATGTATATTTTCATTTTTTTGCTCCATTGTGGAGTAATTATAAAATAGAGTTGACTTTTACTCCAATGTATTATTCCATTTTCTATTTCAAAAATGGAGTATTCTAAACAAATTATATTTCTTATTTGCTATTAATACCTTCAAGTTATAAAAATTACAAAATGATCTCATTTATTTTATTTTTAAAACTTCTATAAATTATAAAATTAATTTTAATAAAACACTCATGAAATAAAAGAAATTACATTACAAATATTTTTTTATGTAACCATCACCATGAACATTTGTTTTTATAAATAATCGATTAGTCCTTACCAAAGTGAAAAATGAGATTTTTTATATTTAATATTTATCTCTAAAGCAACCAAGAAACTCTCAGAATCGAATTTTGTTATCATATTAGATATGGACATATGAGGGTAGAAGTTCTCTTCCAACTCTTAAGAATAAAACTTCAAAAATTCAATCGTTATAAGATTTAAAACCAAACTAAAAAATTTCAAATAATCAAATTAGTGTGGTCCTCATATTTTTTATTTATATTTTTTTCAATTATGTATATATACACTAACAAAATGAAATTTTTGAATCCAAAATATTTTTGCCATTGTTTTGTTTAATTTTCACAAATTATTTCATATTTACAGTTAATTATATGTTATAGTTAATTAGATTTTGACAAAAACACATAATAAAGTTATATAAAAATATATAGTCATAAAAATATATGTCTTAAAACTTAGAACGTTATATCAAAGTTTAATAAAAATAATGTTATAACAATAATTAAAACCTAGAAAATAATATCAACAAAAATAATTATTGTTATATTAAAAAAAGTATAAAGTAAAAAGATCTTATATTTAAGGGATCTCTTTCTAAATAAAAAAGTTCAACTCCAAATGGAGTAAAAAGTGAAGTTACTCCAAATATAGTATTCTCAGCCATATTCCATTTTGGAATGGAAAAAGAAGCTGAGTTGAAGAGAATTTTACTTTAAAATAGAGTTTGAAAGAGAAAATAGAGTAGTGTTGGAGATGTCGTAAGTATCTTACAGTTTATTAAATGCTTTGAGTATGGATTAGTACTAAGAGCATGATTATCGCAAGATATATAGGGTTTCTTACTGTATGGGGCCCGCAAAAATTTTAAAAACCGGTAACATAAACCACCAAATAAAGATCGCTTCTTGAGGGTTTTTGAACTGTTCGCGGACCCCATCGACACGTGGCGGTCAACGATTGGTTCGATTTTTTTTTTAAATCAAACAAATTATTTTTTTTTTAAGAAACCCAAAACAGTTTTAGCAATAATGGTGCTCTAATTTAGACAAAAACGTGAATATATAAGTGGTTATATATACACATATATATATGTGAGTATAATATAATTTGATATATATAAGAATAAAACCAAGCAATCATTTTTTGGACCAGTATCCAAAGAAGCATATCATGTCATTCATACTCATATTCTATTATATATTTTAAACGAAAACATATTTTTATTAATTTGAGTATAATAAATTAAACAAATAATTGGGATCGAAAACTTAAATCCAAAATTTTATCATAAATAAATACAGTAACAACTCTATAAGTTAGTATTCGACATAACTAATAAACAAGATCAATTAAAAAACCTTCTCAGTTAGACCAATTCAAAAATATAACACAGTTCATTGAATAATAAGTTAATAAATTATAAAAATCCTTTGTGATGATTTTACACTGATACCAAAAGTAATAAACAGTCCAGTATATAAAAGTTATATACAAATAACTAAAAGTTATATACAAATCTTTAAATAAAGATTTTTTGAAACCCATCTGGTTTTTCATTGCAGGAAAAATCCATATTTTATATAAAAAAAAAAAATAGTTGCCGTCATGACACAGGTAATTGCTTCAAAGATATCAGAATTTTATCTTTAAGTTTGTTATAAATACTAAGGATTAAAATAATAATTGATCTCAAACTTAAAATTTCTAATTAGTATATTTCACTTTCATTGAAATAATCAAGCAAACTATTGATAATCGTTTATTGTAACAATCAAGATTATTAACAATAACATCATATTCACAATTATGGTCTATGCAAACAGACTTACATTCCAACTTTATTAGCACAACACCTCCTCATCAGACTATCAAAAATCAAAAATAATTTTTTTCTTCACTTATTTTAGATGGAAGAAAATATTAGAAGATTACATATTTTAAGATAAATAATAGTTCTATATCTACTGATGACTTTATAAATTAATCAACTATTACTGTTTCAAAATTATTAATTTGAAGGGGTTTATTGTATATGTAACTACGAGTTTCTATCCATACTCGTATTACATTATCTAAATTTAATATTACCCTAAGCGAAGTTTGATTTAGGTACTATATCACCTTATAGTCTGCCGTAGCTTTTGGCTTATTTATTAGCAAAAACTTTCAATATATAATTTTGACAAGTATTTTTTTTGTAAGGATTGCTTATGAACTTGGGATCATATAAAACAAAGAAGGGTTGTGTGGCGCAAGTTGGACAGAAGGAACATGTGGTGGTGATGTGGCAGTGCTTGGAGAACAACATGCAAAAGAGAAGATTTGAGTATATCGCGGAGATTGTTTGAAGATTCTCTAGGTCAAAACACATATGATTATTTAAGGAGGTTCAAGAAGGAAAAGAATGGCGCGTTTTTGGAGAGATTGAAAGCAAGATTTAACGAAAAAATTCATAAGAGTTTGGATTAAACAGACAACTGTTGTTGCTTCATTAGTAAGGTTGGAAGATTAGATATTGGTCGGCGGTGATTGCAAGTTAAAAGCAATTCACGTCAAACTGATCAAACAAAGTCTTATATTAAGATTTGTTTGAGTGATATCTAATAAAAATGTTTTTAGAATTCATTTGTGTTTAAGTTTTTTCTCCCTTAGTGCTCTTTCATTTTTAAAAAAATAAACTTGTTAGTGCTAAACTATTTTAGAAGTTGCCATACCGCTTAATTTTCACAAAGAACACATGACCGGAGGTTTCGAGTATATCTTGTTCTCAAGTATACAAATAAAAAAGAAAACAATTAAAACAAAAAACTAATTTACCTAATAACATCAATCAAATTAATAATCAACCATTTTTCATCATTTTTTAAACATATAGAAGGTTTCTCTTCATATTTTTGTTATGTTTAATGATCAAAATTGTGAATCGTAATCTAAAAATATCCATATAAAGTTTGCATTACGACTAAAAGAACTTTTGTTCTTTTGTAACTTGACATACATGAGTGTTATTTTAGAATTTTTAAACGATTAAAATTATAAATTTTATCACAATAATTTATACATTTCTTTTCACAAATAACACAAATTCGACCAATCAACTTGATAGTATTGTATTTTGTTTTAAGAAAATATGTAGACCACAGGTTCAATGGTGGTTGCCTTCGCTCCAATCTTCGCATCCTTCTCGCACCTCCAGTTTGTCCTTAAAATCCTTCCAACCTTTGAACACTTCTATATTTTCTTTTGTATATTTTATGAGAAATTACAACGAATATTCCAACTCAAAATATTAATTAAATTTTCAAGAAAGAGAAAAAATCAACTATTTCTCTCACTTCTTAGAAAGACATTTAGTCCCCTCCATTTTCACTCTTTTTTTTTTCATCGTAGCCTAATGGCAAATAGTTTCTCTCACTAGAGGCAAGTGCAGGGTTCGAACCCTGGTTTCGTGTGGATGCAGAGGTGGTGCAACCACTGGTCCACTCTTTATTGCCTAAGATTTTTCTTTTTTATTTTTCTTTGTCTTTCATCCATTTTTTCTTTTTCTTCATTCTAAGTCCCCCAATTTTTTTCATTTGTTTCAAAAAAGGTTTCATAATATTTTAATCACACAAAAATTTATGATTTTTTCATGTATATTAACTTGGAATTTTAAAATTAAATATTTATTTCTCTATGAAAGTGAAAATTATTTTTGTTTTTAGTTTATTGAAGAATAATCATTCCCTTTTTTATAGTAATACTATTTGAACATATGTTATCAATTTTCAACTACACCTTCAAACACGCAAAACCAAACTTTTTGATTTTTACATTTACTTATATATATAACATGTATATATAATAGTTATGTATAGGTAAATTTTGATTTTTTATTTACTTGTTGTTTGATATCGGTTGCTTTCTATATTTTTTCTTTTTTTTTTGTTTTATCGTGACCAATTTTTTTTTTTTGTTTTATGTTGTGAGAATAATATAACTATTATTAATAGTATGTTTTGTGGTACTATTTAACGAATATATATCCGTTTTAAAAAATTCGAGTGAAAACAAATCTAATTTTTTGTGTACATAAATTTTTTATACAATCTTCTAAATAACACAAATATCAATTAGCGAAAGGGGGAAGTTTGGTAATATAAGAAAAATAAAAATAAAATAAATAGCACAAAGGACTACCACACACATGAGGCGCTGAATGGAAAAAAGTTTAATGCCAAAATATTTTTCCTACTTAAATACTAAAATAAGGAGCCATCATCTTAAATAATCTTAAGGTATTGGTTACTGGTTAAGGTATTGGAACAATTTATGGAGCCAGAGGATATCCCCTTGATTAGGAGTCTACCTATAGCACAATCATTCCATACGAATGATTTTTGTTGGCAGTTTACTAAATCTGGCTAGTACATAGTCCGCTCGGGCTACAAAGCTGCGAGGGGCTTAAATGCAGAAGAGGCGGGATACGAGGAACCGAGTCTCAATGCTCTGAAGAGTTATGTGTGGAAGGTTGATGTTCCACATAAAATCTGTCATCTTATGTGGCAAATTCTGTCGGGTTATCTGGCTGTGACTCATAGTCTAGTGCACCGTGGGATAAATTGTGCGGATCTTTGTCCGCCCTGTGGGGCACCAGAAGAATCGGTCTTCCATGCTTTTTTCGCATGTCCTTTCGTCCTTCAGGTATGGGCTTTAGTCCCATCCATGTTGGAGCTAGGGGTTTTTCCGACTTCCAGTGTCTATAGCAACATGGCTTACTTATTCTGGCGAGATGATGGTGGAAATTTAGAAGAACACGAGTCTTATCCGTGGATCCTTTGGTTCATCTGGAAGGCACAAAATGAGAAATTATTCCAGGGGCTGTCGAGAGAGGCCCCGAACATTATTAGCCATGCCATCTTTGAATGGTAGGCGTGGGGAGCTGCGAAGGAGAGCGATTCACATATCGTTTCAAGACCACAATATACAAAAACACAAATCATATGTTTGCGTAATATTTGTCTAGTAGATGGTTTCTGTAAGATTTCAAATCTTCATAATGGCTTGGGGTGGTCTCTCTTTGGTGACAATGGAGAATGTAGTTTGTTGGGTTCTCGCAATCAGGTTCGTAGAATATCGTCTCTCCACTCTGAGCTCGAAGCTTTGATATGGGCGATGCAGAGCATGCTGGCCCATTCGGAAGTTCAGGAGTTTGGAACTGATAGTCGAGATGTTATTAGTATGATTGCGAATCCCACTGATTGGTTATATTTTGCGACGGAATTACAAGAGTTTGAAAAAGCGAAGAGTACTTTCCCGCAGTTCAAGTTATCTTATATTCCACGAGTTCTAAATTCTAAAGCAGACATTTTAACTCGTTTAGCTAGACTTCATTTCGCTATTTTTTCTTTTATGGGTTGTTCTATTCCGGTGTGGCTTTTTACACCACCTCAATTTTAAGTAATAGAATAGCTTTTTTGTGTCAAAAAAAACTAGCCCTATTTTTATATGAAATAGTAATGCATATTACAACTTTCCCTATTAATTAAATATCATATCCTCTCAAATGTATTTTTACCTAAAGTTCATATTATTATATTATTATTATTTTCTTCAATCCCAACAAATTAAATAATGTTCTCCCTTGTATTTTTTTTTTAACTCAACTTTTATTAATCAATGGGTCAAGTAGTAAGATTGTCTCTGACGAGACTTTCTGTGATACAAGAAGGTTCAAAATGATGATAAATGAAAGACAAAGATTGACGCCATTGACTTTTGACTAAATGATCCGCTGGTGCATTTGATT
>OVAN01003472.1:0-28994 GCA_900406275.1 Anastatica hierochuntica
ACAGAAGAAAAATAGAAGATCTAAAGAAGGTTGACTGGTGTATATAATAGAGAGTGGCAAAGCTTTATGTACCTGTGAAGCTGTATTTTCGGCCATTAAAGCAGACAGACTAGATACATTTACTGATCTGATCAACTTGAACTAAGAGTTAAAGATCTGGTAGGTGGCCTTATTTATGGTGCAACATTAGGGTTTGCCGATGGAGGGAAAATCTGATTTCAAATGAGATTTGGTTGACCTTGCTATTGAAATGATTGATGTAACTTCCATCTCACTTGTCTATCAATCTTTCAGGTTTAAGAGCTCGAGAAGGATAAGCTAAAGATTGCTTACGCGCTTCATGTGGGAGAAAGTGGAGAAAATGTGGCTAAACAGTGTTATTATTTTAATCCAAAAAACCACATGGCTAGTTACTTAATATTTGTTGCTCAAGTGAATATCGGGTAAATTTACCATTTTTTTTCAAAAGTTTAAATATCAATTTTTTTAGATTATTCACCTATTTTAATAGATATTAAGTGGCTTCTCCCTAATTCGCAGATGTAAATATTATATAGAGTACTAGATGATAGTCATGCACGGACAAAGATAATTTTATTAAAATTGTAATAGTTATCCGATATAGTTTTAACATATAGATTTTTGTTGATGATATAATTCTTGTTACAAAGTATAAAAGTATGAAAGATCACTCGTATTTGTTTGTGTTTTCTGCATATGAGGTCAATGATATCTCGTATACATTAATTAGGAAGTTAGTTTGACACATGTCATCACAAAAATCACTTTCAGCACTAAAATTATGACATGAAAATTTAGAGATTATTGATTGGTTTTATATTAATTCATTATTTAAATTATTATTTATGCCAATAAGAGATGTTAATAAGAAATAACATGGATTTTTTTCTAAAATACACTAACTTAAATTTTCTTTTTAAATACCACAAAGGCTACAATTAATTTTAAAAGTTAAACTTTTGAGTTTTGGTTTATTATTTTGATGGTGTAAAATTTGAGTCAAACTAAAATAGCTGAAGAGAGTGTTCAAATATACTTCACTTATATATAAGTATTAAACTGCTAAAAATAAATCTAAATATTATTCACAAAAACTTTGATACAATTTATGTTCATAATCATCTTCATACTCAAATTTCAATCCAAAATAAGTGACAGATTTCAATAAAGTATTACTAAATTTGCTCTTTTTCTTAAAATAATCATTATGAAAATAATTTGTTAAGCTTACCAACAATAATTTCGAATATACAAACTGATCATATATAATAGTTTAGATACTTTAACTCGCGTATTACGCGAGCATATCACCTAGTTAGTATATTGATGTAGCTTGAGACATTCTTGGTTGTTGATTTTACTTTGAAAACTCTCTGTTTTTGAATTTAGAAAGAAGAAAAGAAAAAAAGAGTTAACATTCGAGAAAAATCATAATTTGATACCAAAATCGAGTCGAAACCACCTAGAAAAATGGTACTGAATCTAGTGAAATAGCCGAACGGATCATAAATGTCTATATCCGAAAAATTGGAACCGAACCCGTCCCGTATCAAAATATTTTGGGTACCCGATAATATATGGACTATAAATATATACTTAAATATATTATTTTTTGAATTCATATCCAAAAAATATCATAAATTATCATGAGTTATCCGAAATACCCTACAAAAGTATTTCAAACGTATAAATAACTAAAAATACTAAAATACCGGAAATACTCAAAATATTTACCGTTTTTCACCAAAATACTCGAATCAAACCGATTTACGTGTTAATTTCAGGTATCAGTAATATATTTTTTAAATTTAAATGTTGTATATTATTTTTATTTTTGGATTTTTAAAAAATTTTGGGTACATTTGAATTTTTTTATTTTTTACATAATTTAAACAGATATCCAAAACTGAACCAAACCTGTAAGGATCTGAACCCAAACCAAAATTTAAAAATACCTGAATAAAACCTAAACCTCTAATCCCGAAAACCCGAGGCCCGAATAAATTTGAACCGAACTTGAACAGGTATCCGACAGTCCACCCTAATCATTTGTTTGTTACACAAAAGATCTGATAAACATAAGACACATACCAAAATAATATTTAACCTTTACAATGAACATAGAAGATAAATCTAAATAACGTGAAAATTTATTACCAGAACAAATCAAACCCAATAACACAAACCAAACCATATGTAAGCCACGACATGCACTTGGTTAACTTTTGGTATGATCAAACTCAAACCAAAAATAAAACAAATTAAATGGATAGCTTAAAATATCAGACATAAAACCAAAATAAAGAAAAACTGACCATATAAACAAAAAGATAATTTGTGTTTTTTCTCTCTCTTCTCTCTTTTCGAAACGGTGTGTTTCGGCTTCTGCTATTGACGGTTCCTTTTCCCTTCCGGTCACCCTCGCCGTGTGTGACAGTTGAGCGTTGTTATACTCATCGTGGGGAGACGGTTTTCGCTTCTCCAGTACCCACGATTGCAGATTCCTTGCCCACGATGGCCTGTGTTTATCGTGACGAAGAGATCCACTCTCTTTTCTCTCTTTATAATCCAGAAGAGCAGCATAGGTCTCATTAGTTCTTTCGTCTTCTTGGTTTTGCTTTTCTTCTGATTTCTCTCTTCATCCTTCACATCCCGATGGCAAACGAGTTCCGGCGTCAAATTGATGAGTTGGACTTGGGTATTGACGATGAGCCCGTCATGCTTCCGCCGGAAGCGGTCATGCAAGCAGCGGGCGAAAATCGTTTTGTGGTGATTGGCCGCCCTCTGATGCCGCGGAGGCAGAATATTCGTACCATTATTGCCCATCTTCCGAGGCTATGGGGCTTAGGCGGCATAGTTTATGGTCGGATCCTTGACGGCCGGCGGTTTCAATTTATTTTCCCGTCGGAAGAGTCCATGAATGCGGTTCTTCGGCGTGGACCTTGGTCATTCGCCGAACGCATGCTGATCATGGAACGGTGGTATCCACTTCTCAACCCCTTCGAACTCAATTTCATTCCTTTTTGGGTGCAGTTCCGAGGAATCCCACTGCAATTCCTCAACCGTGAAGTCATTTCTTTGGTTGGTCGAGCCATAGGGCAGTTGCTTCAGATTGACTACGACCCGATTGTAGCAGTGCGTGTTGAATTTGTGAGAGTCTTAATCGACTGGGATGTGAGACAGCCTTTGAGATTTCGCCGCCATTTCCAGTTTCTCCCTGGGATCAATACTCTGTTGTATTTGTCTTATGAAAGGCTCTGGGGGGTCTGTGTTGTCTGCGGCATGCTTACGCATGATTCCGGCGCGTGTCTCTTGCCCAAAGGTGCTCCTCCGCCCGATGACGAAGATGGCGACGATGCTGATCAACACAATCAGAATGGTTTCGGAGGAGCTCACCTTCTCCGTGTTAATGTACCTCTAGGATCCGGGCCGAGAGCTGCTGCCCCAAGGCAGAATGGGTTTCTATTCAACATGCCACAGATCCGAGCTCCTCAACTAGACGTGCTGCCTTTGGCTTTCAGGGCTCCGAGTCCGCCGCGGGTTGAACTGCCGTTGGTGCTGCTCTCATAGCCATCGAGTCCTCGAAGTACAGAGCATACTCTAAGTGATCAAGTGGATATGGAGATGGATGATATTGAATCCCGCAAAAGGAAGCACGAAGATGATGATACAACTTCGGGTCAGAGGAGGCAGCGGGTGTTTGAAGCGGGTGAAGCTAGTGGTACTGCTGGTAAAGATGATGATGATGGCGTGGTGGGGCCTACTCCACCGGAGGAGCCATGAGTACGGTCGTTTGGAACTGTCAAGGTTTGGGCATAGCCTTGACGGTTCGACGCCTAAAGGAGATAATTCGTACTCATCTCCCGGACATTCTATGCCTCTTCGAGGCAAAGCAAAATGATGATTGTATTCGTGACCTTACTTCCAAGCTTTGCTATGATCGATATTTCACTGTGGCACCGATAGGCTTAAGTGGCGGAATTGTTTTGTTTTGGAAAACTTCTGCTTGTGTTTCAATTTCTTTTTCTTCACCAAATTTGCTTCATTGTAATGTTGAATTAAATGAAACTTTTTTTGCCTACTCGTTCGTGTATGGGTTTCCTCAAATTAGCTTACGACATCAACTTTGGGAGCGACTAGAAAGAATTTCAACGGGTTTAAATGGGCCATGGATTCTAGCCGCGGACTTTAACGAAATCATGAGCAATGAAGAAAAACAAGGAGGTCCACGAAGACCCGAATGTAGTTTTACAGATTTTAGACGCATGATAGCGGTTTGCGACCTCCACCATCTCCGTAGTGTGGGTGATCGCTTTACATGGACGGGTAAGCGTCATAATCATGATGTACGCTGCTGCCTCGATAAAGCTTTTGCTAATTCCGAATGGTTACAGCAATTTCCTTTGGCCTTACTGGAATTCTTGCCTTTTGAAGGCTCAGACCATCGTCCTCTGCTTATTCAGATGGCACCCTCTCCAAGCAGTCGCAAGAGTCTCTTCCGCTATGATGATAGCTTAATCAAATTACCAAATTTCAAGTCTATGGTGGTTCAGAATTGGTCAAAGGAAAATATCCAAAGTCCGAATCTCGAACACAAACTCTCCAACCTCCGTCGGGTCATTTCCCATTTTAAGCGGGAGCACAAACCTAACGCGGCTGCTCGAATTTCGGACCTCAAAAAAAAGCTTGATCGGGCGTATTCCAATAGGCGAACTTCCACTCTTGACAGACAAATCTGTCAAAAACAACTGTGTCAAGCCTACAAAGATGAAGAACACTACTGGAAAATTAAAAGTCGAAATAAATGGCTCCAGCTTGGTGATCGCAATACCAAATATTTTCATCTGCAAACCAAAGGCCGACGGGCGAAAAATAGGATTCTGGCTACTGAGGGGGATGACGGGATCATATATAGAGGCGATGATGACATTGGTCAAGTCGCTTCCTCTTATTTTACATCCCTGTTCGCGAAGGGACCCGCTTCCTCCTCGGCTTTGACTCAGGCTTTTGAAGGTTTTAATACTAGAGTTACAGGGGATGTGAACGACCAACTAACCACTTCAGTCACAGAGGAAGAAATCAAAGAGGCGGTGTTTAGCATTGGCGCAACTAAGGCACCGGGGCCGGACGGTTTCTCAGCTGCTTTTTACCAACAATTTTGGACTGATCTGAAGGAGGACATTGTTCATGAGGTCCTCGAATTCTTCCGTACAAATGTCATGCCTAGTCAACGAAACTATACTAACATTTGTTTAATTCCTAAAAAGGATCGACCGTTGAAAATGGCTGATTTTCGGCCAATCGCGCTCTGCAACGTCAGCTACAAAATAGTCTCTAAGATTCTGGTTAACCGCCTAAAGATACATCTTGCGTCTTTGATCTCAGAGAACCAGGTTGCCTTTATCCATGGAAGAAACATTATGGATAATGTGATTATTGCCCATGAGGTTATTCATTACTTGAAATCAAGAAGACGCTGGGCTAAATCGTACATGGCTATAAAAACCGATATTACAAAAGCGTACGATAGATTAGAATGGGCTTTCTTACGTCAGACTATGGAGGCTATGGGTTTCTCGTTGCAGTGGATCCAATGGGTTATGGCTTGCATAACTTCGGTATCTTTTTCAGTCCTTATTAACGGATCACCCCATGGTAATATTTTACTAACTCGTGGAATCCGCCAAGGAGATCCGCTTTCTCCCTACTTTTTCATTCTTTGCGCAGAAGTGCTGACACACATGTTAGCCAGGAATGCGTCTAAGAACAAATTAAAAGGCATCAAGCTTAGTTCTACTGGACCCACACTTCACAACTTGATGTTTGCTGATGATGTGCTTTTCTTCTGTCACGCACATCCCAAATCATGTAAAACCATTATGGGCACGCTCCGTCTCTATGAACAGGCGTCTGGTCAATCGGTCAATCTCAATAAATCTGCGATAACGTTTGGATCTAAAGTTCCAGCCAGGAATAAGACAAGGCTGCGTCATATTCTCAATATCCACAATGATGGCGGCAATGGCAAATATCTTGGTCTACCGGAACAAGTTGGCCACAAGAAGAAAGATATTTTCAAATATATTGTGGAGAAGGTGCAACAACGGACAAGTAAGTGGACTTCTAAATTCTTGTCCGAGGCTGGGAAAGAGATCCTAGTCAAAACGGTAGCTCTTGCTATGCCAGTATATACCATGAACTGCTTCAAATTGCCCAAAGGAATTTATGACGAGATCGAACAGACCTTGGCTAGGTTCTGGTGGAGTAAGAAAGACGATCAACAAGGTATGCATTGGTTTTCATGGGAACGTCTAGGTCGCCATTAAAATCAAGGCGGTTTGAGTTTTCGTAATCTGGAGAGTTTTAATCTAGCCATGCTAGGTAAACAAATTTGGAGATTTCTTCATAACCCGACTAGTCTTGTCTCCAGAGTTCTTAAGGCACGTTATCACCCTCATACAACCATTCTGGGTGCTCCTATTGGTACTAAGCCATCCTTTGTGTGGAGATCCCTCACAGAGGGGCGTGATCTTCTCAAGAAGGGCATGCAAGTTCTCATTGGCATTGGGGACACCACTTCTATTTGGACGGACAACTGGCTCCCTTCAGTACCGCCGAGACCACCTAGGCGTAAAACGGACTCCGCAATCGTGGTCACTAAGGTGTCGGAATTAATCAAATCTGGTCAAAGGTGTTGGAATATTGGAAAGTTATATGCTACGATTGACCCCAGGGATGTACCTTTAATTACCGCCATCCGTCTAAGCTCTAATCCGGACATAGATCTAGCAGGATGGTCATACACAGCTGATGGCATCTACACCGTTAAATCCGCATACAAACTCGCGCCTCAATAGATGACAGGGCCGGGTTTACCTATCCCAGGGAATGTGGATTTGAAACGGAAAATTTGGGCTAGTTCTTTGCCTCCCAAACTTAAACATTTCCTTTGGCGTACACTCTCGGACGCCCTCCCGGTGGGTTTAACGCTTAGGCTGCGACACATATCTCGTGATACAATTTGTAAGCGATGTTGGCAGCAGGAAGAGACCTACGAGCATTTGTTCTTCTCATGTAGCTATGCCCAGGCCTTATGGCGCGGTGTTCAGACCCTCAACCCTTTAATCCCAAACACCCTGATTTGTTTTGAGGACAAACTTAGTGCACTAATTACTAATCTCCATAACGATCAGTTATCGAACTTTGCAAGACAGTTACCTTTATGGTTGTTATGGCGGATATGGAAGAGTCGTAACCTTCTGGTATATCAACGACAAGGGAGCACTTGGGAACATGACTTAAGGCTCGCCGTACAAGATACGACTGAACTCCTGGATCTACTATACACAAGGTCAACATCGCTAGTACAGGGGAGACGGAAACCACGTTGGTGTGTACCGCCTCCAGGGTTTGTTAAATGTAATTTTGATGCTGGATTAACACACCAAGTCCGAGGCACCGCCGGATGGGTAGTACGGGATGAGCACAGGGTTTATTTAGGAGTAGGTCACGCGCAAGGGTTTGCATGTTCCAGTGTTCTTGAAGCGGAATTACAGGCTATGCTTATTTCTCTCCAACAACTTTGGGCCAAAGGTTTTCGACATGTCATTTTCGAAGGTGATAACTTGCAAGTCTTTCGAATTTTGACGGGGCAGAAGCGATGTTTTCACTATCACAATCTCATCCAGGATATTATAGCTCGGAGAGTAAAGTTTGCTGATGCTCAGATATCTTGGATTCTTAGAGAGGCGAATAAAGTGGCGGATTGTTTGGCCAAACTTCCATTTGATGAGCTTAGTACTTTTGATTTCTTTCCTTTGATTCCGAAATGTATACCTAAACTCCTTTGGAAAGATCTTAGCTAATAAAATAAGCGTGATTGGCGACAAAAAAAAAAGAAAAACTGACCATTATCGGACAAAGTCAAATTTCTCGAAAACAAAGATGCCGCCAAGCCAATAAACAATAAAAGCTGCATGTGAAAAAAACCAAAAAATTAAATATTATGGAACAAAGCCAAGAATTATAATTCGACGGAAAAAAACCAAGAATTAGGATACAACCCAACATGACAATATATTCAAACCTATGGAGATAAATACGAGCACCTTTTCTTTTACCAATTTAAATTAAGATGTAATTTTCAGCAGAGTTAATTTAGTCTTTTACAGAAATAAATTTATTTTTATAAAAAAATAATCATCAAGAACCAATAGTAACGCGACACATAAGATTAAACCATTCTTTTAAAAAAAATTAAAGCGGCAAGCTCCAAAATTGTGTCACGTCACTAACAAACTCTATAAGTTCGCCACGTCACTAAACGACTTCTCATATATATATATATATATATATGTTTTANTATATATATGATTTAACTATAGTATCATAGTTT
The DNA here is from genome assembly GCA_900406275.1 of Anastatica hierochuntica. Lineage (NCBI taxonomy): Eukaryota > Viridiplantae > Streptophyta > Magnoliopsida > Brassicales > Brassicaceae > Anastatica > Anastatica hierochuntica. Next base: position 8,417 of record OVAN01003472.1, read on the forward strand.
TTATGTTTACTTATCCGATTCAGCGATACAAATATTTTCATGAAATCTTCAAATTTAGGTATGTCTAGATTCAAAATCATTTGAAAACCCACACAATTACCATTCAAGAACGCCTACTTGTAGCTAAAATTAAATCTAGTTTAGTATGCATTTCAAAAGTTTGAAGGCTAAATATCATTAATAATTACGTCGACAATTAACACATAACCCCTCTAATCCCTAACTTTGACAAGCCTCAAAACCATTATTTTCATGGTTTAGTGTTTGCAATCCATGATTCATAGAATTAATCAACATGATTAACGCACATTGTACGATCTAACACAAATTACTTTATATATATATATATATATATATATATATATATATATTATATATNTATATATATATATAATAAATTTGACTTGTTTTAATATTAGATCCGACATATACTAAAACAATTTCATGAATAAATCCACTCGATGTATCGCATTTGAAAAATAATATTTTTATGATCACTTGATGATTTCATGGACTTTTTATTTTTAGAGGGTCAACATTATATATTTGGCTAATTACATATGAAAAAACTTATTAGTAATTAATGTTTGTAAAAAATTTCCTTTTTATGATAAATTATGAAGAAAAAATTTCAACTTACCAACCAAATAATAACACTGAAATTTACATTGAGTATTGCATTGAAATCCAAAAAGCTAAAAAAAATAATTATTGGATATTGCAGCGATTCCAAAAATCATATATCCGACTTAAAATAAATCTTGAAGGGATGTCTAGTGGTTCGATAATATTGATTTGTTGGGAGAACTTTAAAATTTGATATTCTCTTCTAAGTTCCACCATTGATCATCCTATCTTCGAGAATGTTAAGAAGCTCATAACTAACTGTAGCATGTATCTTGTCACCCTGTAAGAAAAAACAGTTAATATATTTACCTCGGTTCATGTTAGTATGAATCATTACGTGAGATGTCTATCATTGATAGTCATTATATTTTATAATTATTCTACTGAACATCATACAAAAATTTGCTCATACACTACGTGGAAATCAACGTCTAGAAAAAAATTATATGCATGAAAATAAACTACAATAGATTATTTTTACATAACCAAATTAAAAAAAAGTAAGACAATAATTTAAGAAAATAAAGGAAATATCAAACGGAGAAAGAACATTTTCAACATGAAAGAAGATTTCGCGGAAAAGCTTATCGTTAAAGAGTTCCACGTCGAAGAAACAAGATGATTTACCATAAATCACTTTAAAAATAGACTAATTAAAAGAATATATATAATTAACGAACAGATAAACCTGTTGGGGATAACTTTTTTCCCTTCGAGTCTAGCCTTAGTTGGAACGAAGGCACATGAATGACTTTCTCAATAATCGTAGAAACCAAGGACTTAGCCAATGTCATGACCTCTTGCTATGGTTGTAGCCAAGGTCTTAGAGTTTATTCACTCATTGTAATCGATCTTCTTTAACATTAAATAAAGAATTATTTTACATTTTTTAATCTTATTCTCTCTCATTCGAAAAATCATCCAAAAAACCTCTAAACAAAACTTATGAAAATAGTTATTGAAATTGTACAATCAGTGAAAACAACTTAGTAAAGATAGACAGGGAATTAGGTTCAACACACAGCTAACGAATAAACTATATATTCATCAGCCACGATCGCCTCTAGTATTTTCTTATGTGTAATTTTGATATCACATTCACAGTCTTCACATGAAGCACCAAGTCGTTCCTTGGTATGATGACATCAGGGACATTGTCAATAATTGCCATATAACAATGTCTATGGCGACAAACTTATCTCTTTCATTCATCATATGAAGAGTATATATACAATGTCATGCGATGCCCTAAGTGAATATCCTAGACTTCCTTTACAAGCTATAATCTATTAATAATTAGGAAATATAACATAAGTAATTTATATTTATATAATACTTCTCAATACTCCCCCTCAAGTTGGCGCATGTAGATCTCTAATGCCCAACTTGCGAAGAAGATGGTCGAATTGCGAAGCGCCAAGAGCTTTAGTAAGCATGTCCACTAGCTGGTTAAAAGTATGGACCTTCACAGTCGAAAGAAATCCTACCTTGATCGCGTCACGCACAAAATGGCCATCTGCTTCGACATGTTTGGTTCTCTCATGAAAAACCAGATTAGCAGCGTTATGTAGAGCAACTTGACTATCACACGCCAGAGACATTGGTGTCAAGCGATCAATCGCAAAACAAGCAAGCAATTCGTGATTCCATTTGAGCTTAGTTGTTGTGAATCGCATTGCCCGATATTCTGCTTCTGCAGATGATAAGGAAATCGTGTCTTGTTTCTTTGTCTTCCAAGCTATGGGAGATTGTCCCAAAAGTACAACATAACCTGACAATGATCTCCACGTTCGCGGAAAAGCCGCCCAATATGAATCATAGTAAGATGATATTCGTAAGTCACTATCAGTTGTCATCAGAATCCCTTGTCCCAGACATCCTTTCAGGTAGCGTACAACTCGAATGGCAGCTTCCCAATGTTTCTCCTGTGGCGTATGTAGAAATTGCGCAAGGACATGAACCACATATGAGAGCTCCGGTCGGGTTACAGTGAGATAAACCAATCGAACCACTAACCGTCGATATCGGACAGGATCAGTGAACGGACCATCCTCGATAGCAAGCAAGCGATGGTTCTGTTCAATAGGAGTAGCTACGGGTCGACCTGCCAGTAACCCACATTCATCAAAAATGTCTAAGGCATACTTGCGTTAAGAGAGATAGATGCCATCAGGAGACCATGCGACTTCAATTCCAAGAAAATATTTCAAGGGACCCAAATCTTTCATTCGGAAACACTCACTTAGATATCCTTTGAACCAAGAAATAGCATCAGGATCATTGCCACCAATCAAAAGATCATCAACATAGACCAAGACATATAATCGCATATCACCACGGGCCAAATAAAACAAAGAGTAATCGGCATATGTTTGAATGAAACTGTACCCAAGTAACGCCGCAGTGAGTTTCGCAAACCAACAATGCGGAGCTTGTTTTAGACCATAAAGCGACTTCTTGAGCCGACACACTTTATTCTTAGAACCCGCATGAAACCCATGGGGCAACGTCATATAAACTTCTTCTTCAAGTTCACCATGTAGGAATGCATTATGCACATCCATTTGATGAACATCTCATTTCTTTACGGCCGCAATTTTAAGAAACATCCGTACTGTGGTCATCTTTGTGACGGGAGAAAAAGTTTCATCATAATCTTTTCCTGCAATATGTCTATCTCCACGTATAACAAGGCGTGCTTTGTAGCGCTCAATTGATCCATCAGAGTTGTGTTTTATAGTAAACACCTAACGACATCCAAGAGCTTTCTTACCGGGAGGAAGCTTGGTGATCTCCCATGTATCATTCAGTTCGAGTGCCTTTATCTCACTCGCCATGGCCTCGCACCATTCTTTCAGCTTTCCAGCCTCGGCATATGTCTGAGGTTCAACCACACCAGTGACTGTGGCTAAGAATGCCTTGTGCTTCTCTGAAAAACGATCAAAGTTCACATAATTGGCTATGGGATATGGGACCGTACCTGATGGAGAAGACGTTGACAGAGGGGCGTCATGTGGCGAAGGGTCTGTGGTGCATTGTGTTGTGTAAACAAGATAATCATTTAATCGAGTAGATTTAGTACGTGTCCTTTTATCTCTGCCTAATTATTCTTCCTCGACAACGGGAGGAGTCACTTGATCCCGCGAGCTCCCCCTTTCATCATCACCCGTAGATATTTCTGAATCATCATGATCATCATTGGTGAGTGGTACTGAAGGATCAGAGACCTCACGAATAGTTTTAGCTGGAGTGTCATCAAGAAAGTCATCATCATAGTTCCGTTGGTGGATGGTCGGAGACATGAGTTGCTTTGCCGGAGTAGGAAGCTTGGCAAACGGGAATTCTTTCTCATGTAAGATCACATCGCAGGAAACAAAGTAATCCTCCGTTTCAAGATCAAATACTCTCCTTCCCTTTTGTCCATAAGGGTATGCGACAAAGATGCATTTACGACCACGCTCACCGAACTTGTCCTTATCTCGTGATTTATTGTGGGCATAACATAAATATCCAAAGACACGCAACATGTCGAACGATGGTGCAGATCCATACAAAATCTCATACGAAGTTTTTCCTTGAAGTAAAGTCGAGGGTGTTCTGTTAATTAAGTGTGTAGCGGCTAAGACACATTCACCCCAGAATCGAATCGATAAACTTTCTTGAAACATAAGTGATCGTGAGACATTCAGAATATGTCAGTGTTTTCTCTCAACCCGACCATTTTGTTGGGGCGTGTAAACACACGAGGTTTGATGCAAAATAACTTCTTTCTCAAAGAACGCCTTCATACACAAAAATTCAGCCCCGTTGTCACTTCGCACGATCTTAACCTTCTTGTCAAATTGTCTCTCGACCATGGCACAAAATTTTTGCAAACATTCTGCTACTTCTCATTTTTCATTCAAAAGATAGATCCAAATTGCTCGTGAATGATCATCAACGATAGTAAGGAAATACGATGCTCCCGAAGAAGAGACCGTACGCTAAGCTCCCCAAATATCACAATGAATTAGCGAAAAAACTCAGTAGCTTTATTGGAACTTTCATGAAAGCAGTCACAGGTTTGTTTAGCCCTTAAACAAATATCACAAAACATTTCTGTCTCAGCAGGTTTCCCAACATCAACATGACTCGATAAAAGCGACAAAACTCTATTAGACGGATGTCCTAAACGACTGTGCCATAGATCTCTTGCACCACAACCTTTAACCGCATGAGCTTGAGCACCAATGACACCACGGAAAACATAGACCCCTCCACATTCTTCACCCGCTTCAATCAGCGTCTTCGTAGTACGGTCCTGCAAAACACATAAGTCCTCAGTAAATGTAATAGATCATTTCACTGCCTTAAGCAACTTTGCTACGGAAATTAAGGAGCATGTTAAATCAGGAGAATATAAAACTCCTTTTAGCCATAAGTCACCACCCAAACAAAGCTCCCCCTGTTTCGTAGCAACAACACTATCACCATCAGGAAGGCCGATCGAGCATGGAAGAATATCAACAATATTACTCAAAAGTTGTAAGTTCCAAGTCAGGTGTAAAGCCCCTGTGTCAATTATAAATTCAACATTACCTCTCTTACCAGTCAAATGTTCAACAGACTCTTGTTGTTTAGTGTTGAGAAACTTAACAACAAAAGTCCACTGTTCATACGTGATATTTGGCAGAGATCCTCGATCAAACTCCTTTTTTGTGTGATTTGCTATGGCTTGAACCGGATGAACCTGAGCTCGAGCCACAGGTGCAACAGCTACAGGTGCATTCTCGCGTCCTCTGCCGCGTGAAGAACCACCAACAGTGCCACCGCCACGTCCAAATCGACCGCCACCGCGAGCTCCCCCTCTCCCACTGAAATTACGTCCTCTCTCACCCCCACCACTCCGGATAGCCTTTAAGTTGAAAACAATCCGAGGCAGCATGGCCATATTTGCCACACTATGTGCACATTACGTCTTTCTCACGATCAAGAGAAGGAAAGGAGTGAGCTCTATTACCCGCATTAGCTGAGAAACCGATTGCATCAGTACGTTCATCTCTGTTCCTTGCAATGCTCTGTTGTGTCTCTTCCCTTATAATACGTTGGTACACTTGAGACAATTTTGGGAGTGGCTCCATGCTCGTGATTGTCAAGCGTACCGTACCAACAAGTACAGTGTCCAAACCATTAAGAAAGGTATTGGTACATTATTCATCACGGTCTTCTTCTAATTGTGCTGCGAGTTCTCCACACGTACATGTCCATATTGGTTTGTAAACCGCAAGTTCATCCCATATCTTCTTTAGTTTTGAGTAATAAACCGTAACGGAATCTCCCTGTTGTCGACAATTCGCCAAATATGCTCTGAGTTCACTGATTCTTGGTCCATTCCCTGCCGAGAACTGTAGTTTCAAGTCATCCCATAAGATCTTAACTTCTTTTACCATTGATACCGACATTCTAAGAGTCGGTTCGATGGTGTTCATGATCCATGCCACCAACATGGAGTTAACAACCTCCCACTGCTCAATTCCTGTCGATGTGGTCGGTTTAGCAACTGTTCCTTCAAGAAAACCCTATTTTCTTTTTGTCCTCAAGGAATTTCGCACATGCTTCGACCAATCTTCATAGTTCTCACCTCGCAATTGCACCGTTGTGATTAGGTTTCCAGGTCCATCCGAAGGATGGAGATAAAACGAAGACAGAGTAGGATCTGCTTGAACCAAGGCTCTGGTCTCGTCAACCATCATTTCAATATCGCCGATTTCTTTAGTGTCCAGGCTATGATACCATAATAATGTCTATGGCGACAAACTTATCTCTTTCATTCATCATATGAAGAGTATATATACAATGTCATGTGATGCCCTAAGTGAATATCCTAAACTTCCTTTACAAGCTATAATCTACTAATAATTAGGAAATATAACATAAGTAACTTATATTTACATAATACTCCTCAATACCATAGTATCGGTTAAATTTGTGAAACTTTTGTATCGTGTAATACGTGATGGAAAAAATTCGATTGAAATTTTTCTTGGATAACCATCACACACACACGCACGCACGCACGCACGTACGCATGGGTTTTGTTGCCATAATACTCCTCCATCCGTATGATGGTCGAGTGGATGATTGTACCTCTAAGGGGCTGCTGTATTTGAAATAACGACCTCTGAGTACCTTATTCAAGAGGGAGTTTGGGAACCTGATAAAGCGCCATAATTTTTTTGCCAGCAAAGCCAAATTAAATTCTTCAAAGGTTATGAAACCTAAATCTTCCTTTGAAATTTGGGTACAAAGTTTGTCCCATGCTCTCCAATGGCTATTGCGCTACTTAGTTTAGTGCATATCGCTTTTGAGAGTAAAAATAAAGACATCATATATGTTGGAAGAGTTTGGGCTATTGACTCTCTTAAAATCTTCTTCCCACCTTTAGAGAGAAATTTTGCTGACCACGAGTTAATTCTCGATTGGAGGAGATCTCTAACAAAAGCAAACACTTAGGCTTTAGACCCGAGGATCTTTTCTGAGAGACTGAGGTAAGTTTCCATGTCGCCTTCTTGATGTATTCCTACCATCTCCTTTATCTTCGTTATCTCTAGAGCAGAGACATCAGAGCCAAACATCACAGATGATTTAGAGAGGTTTAAAGTTGGCATGAGGCTTCACCATATTGACAGATAATATCAATAACATTTTTTTCCTTGGGCTTCAATAGCTTTACAGAAAAAGCGAGGTTGTCGTCCGCAAATAGAAGGTGAGAGGTTTAGGGGCTTAATTGAGATATATGAATGACTTGGATCCTCCCATACCATTCAGCATCACAGAGCTGTGCAATAAGGGCTTCAGTACAGATAATAAATAGATATGGGGAGATCGGGTCTCCCTGGCGTATCCCGCGTGATGGAGTAATATTCCCTTTAGGGGTCCCGTTAAGGATTATTTTATATAATACTGATGAGATGCAGAACATAATCCAACTTACCCACATAGGTGAGAATCCCATCTTAATCATAAGGGCTTCAAGAAACTTTCATTCCACCTAACATATGCTTTACTCATGTTTGTGTTAATAGCCATGATTTTTTTTCGACAAGTTGGGTTAGATCTTAAGGCATGGAAGTTCTCTCGAACGATAAGGATATTATCGGTGATAAGTCTTCCCGCAACAAAGGCAGATTGTGTCTCAGATATTATGTTCGGCAATATCTTCTTTAATCTGAGGCTAAGGATCTTCGAAATCACTTTGTAACTAACATTACAAAGGTTGATGGGTTTGAACCTGGATATCTCCCGAGAGCGGTCCGATTTGGGGATGAGACAAATGTTTGTCTCGTTGAGCTCTTTCTCGAAAAAGCCATTGGCATTAAAGGATCTGACTAACTTAATGAGATCCTTGCTGATAATATCCCAATAAAATTGGTAAAACAAAGTCGTCATGTCGTCTGGTCCATGTGCTTTCTCCGGGCCAATAGAGAACAATGCTCTTTTTATTTTCTCATCGGAAAACTCCCAGTGAGACTAGCATTCATTGATTCTGAAATTGACACGAGTATGTCGTTAAGAGCTCTCTCAAAATCGGCGAGTTCGAGGAAGAGAAGAGCTTATTAAAGTAGTACTCAGCTTTTTCTCAATTCCCGCTCCATTGTCGATCCATTTTTCATCATGGTTGAATAAGCCTAGGATCTGGTTAGAGGCTCTTCTTTGTTTAGTCATAGCGTGGAAGAACTTAGTATTCATATCCCCTTCTCTTAACCAATTGACCCGAACTTTTTGCTTTCAGTACATCTCTTCCTCTAAGTAAGCAATACCAAGTTTTTTTTTTTAGCTCCAAGGCGGTTTTCAAGTAAACGTTCTCGTCTGACTAGGCTTTATCGATAACATTTTGGAGTTCTGAGATTTGTTTTCTAGTGTTCGGTTTGGACCATTTTTTCTAAGTCGATATCTTGCGTGTGCAACCCTGAATTAGTTTTGAGAATATTATTGATAATAAATTTTTGAAAAAAAATCTACTTTTAAAATTCGGTTAAGCCCATTTATTGTTGTTCATTGTAAAAGAATGGGTGGGGCTTTTAAAGACTCACTCGTATATACTTTAAATAGACCCCACTTGGTGCTCCTTTGATTCTCTTCTTCAGTTTTCCTCCTCCCGCAAGTCACTTTCGAGTCGCGATTTGCCGCTTCGTCTCTCTCTCTCTGCTTGTCTTCAGTCATGGACGTCGATTTCAACGAGTACAAGCTCAGGTGTGAGCTTCGTGGCCACGATGACGATGTAAGATCTCTCTTCTCAAAATCTACTTCTTGTTTGTTTGATCGACTTTGAAACTCCGTCTTAGACTTTATGAGGACTGTAGCATAATTCTCCTAATTTACTTCTCCTGCACTGCCCTTTGAAATCATCCACTGGTTTGTGATTCTGTATTCGATTTTCTTCAATTTCTATGTACTGTTGGGTTTATGATCAAACTGAAAACAGTGGACTATTAATATAAAATTTCTGGCAATGGCGTGATTGTTCTTTGTTTCTTTGTTCATTTCAACTATATGCTTTAAGCTATTGAGCTAATGCGAATGTATAATGACTGTAAACTGTGACACTGACAACTCGTGGGCTTGTCAACATCTTTAGGTTCGTGGAATATGTGTTTGTGGTGATGAAACTTTAGCTACCTCGTCAAGAGACAAAACCATAAGGGTTTGGTCACTGGATCCATCTGACAAGCGCAAGTATACCTCTTCTAAGATCCTGTTGGGTCCAAGCTTCGTTGGTCCACTTGCGTGGATTCCGCCAAATGATGAATTCCCTCAAGGAAGACTCGTCTCTGGGAGCATGGATACTTTCGTTGTTGTTTGGAACCTGGTTAATGGAGAGAATATTCAGACATTGAAGGGTCATGGGATGCAAGTCACTGGTGTTACTCTTGATAATGAGGACATAGTGTCATCTTCTGTTGATCAGTATGTCCTCCCTCTGTTTACTTAATTTTTCGTCAAATGAAACTTTCGAACTGGTCAGCCAATAACATTTCTTGCTTTAAAATCCTGTGAGTGTAGTACTAGCCTGCAGTTTTACTTTGCCGTTTACTAGTTATTGTATCCTCCGGTTTGGGATATTATATTATTTAACCACAGTTCTAAGGGTTTTATGAGTGTTAACTATGTGCATTAGTGTCTTGACATACCTTAAATAGCTTCAGTTATACTGGGGTCAAGAGATCTATCAAAATTTGGATTACTGTCTGCTGTTGTGTAGTGTAACTTAAGCTCTCACTTGATTTTTTTTTTTCCTTAAGAACTCTGAAACGATGGAGAAACGGTCAGCTTGTTGAGTCTTGGGAGGCACACCAGTCGCCTGTCCAGGCAGTAATAAAGCTGCCATCGGGTGAGCTCGTTTCAGGTACATCAGATTCATCCAGATAAAACTTGCATTTGATGCATTTGTTTCTTGTTTTCTGCCATTTTTGATGCCACGCTCCTTATTCATTCTGTTTTCCTAGGTTGATCGTTATGGAAATATGCTTATTATGTTTGCTGGCATTAAATCATTGTCATAAGATGCATTGATTTTACTTTGATTATGTTTGATGGCATACTTTCAGTGAAGTTCTCTACTTATAAATTATTATGCTACTACCAGGTTCTAGTGACACCACTCTCAAACTCTGGAAGGGAAAAACAAGTCTACGAACTTTTACAGGGCATACTGGTGAAAGTCTTTGTGCCTTTCTTAAATTTCTTTGTCGTTAAGAAATTGCATATCAAAAATAAGAGAATCTGATACTAGCTGCGCTTAGGTATCCATCATGTAAAGTGCCAAGACACTGCCCTATTGTAAGGGATAAGCTTTTCATTGGAGAAACGATTATCTCATACAAGTACTTTTATTTTGCAATGCAGATACTGTTAGAGGGTTAGCCATGATACCTGATTTGGGAGTTCTTTCAGCATCACATGACGGGTAAGTTCTTTGCTTAGTTGAATCCGTTTGTGCTTAAGTCTGAATTTGTTGTCCCTGGCATGACCTGAATAAGTTTTGCGATCTGGTGATTTTATGTTTTCTTCATCTTGAATGTGTTGCTTATGTTTCCTTTATTCAGCCCTTCTTTCGTTTTTGTATGTATCCAAGGTAGTAAATCTCTGCTTTATTTTATCTGACAGCTCAATCAGGTTATGGGCTCTAAGTGGCGAAGTCCTTCTGGTGATGGTTGGCCACACCTCTATCGTTTATTCAGTTGACTCGCATGCATCTGGCCTTATTGTTAGTGGCAGTGAAGATCGCCATGCCAAGATATGGAAAGGTGATCACAGAGTTTCCTTTTGTTTCTATTAATGCCTTGGCTGTTCTTCACTTATACTCTATAAATTTTCTAGGTTATCTGAGATCTGAGATATTTAAATTTAGAAAGCTTCTCTCCATATTCCCGATGCTCGCTCTTAAAGTTTTCTTTGAAGAGAAAAATTATTTCTGACATCATATTTTTGTGGAAGAGGTTATTGAATTTTATTACTAAGTTACAGCTCGTGGAACGTTAGTAGTAAATGTCTCAGATAGGATAAGGTGATCAGACTTGTCTGCTTGCAAAGATTGGTCTGCAATGGATGTTAGAATCAATATCATTAGCGCAACGAGACTTTGGTTTTAAAGCATGTCTTTTTCTTATAGGCTGAAATGTTGTTGTCACTTTGTTGCTAATTGTCTGGTGCAGATGGAGTCTGCGTTCAGAGTTTGGAACATCCAGGCTGTGTCTGGGACACCAAGTTTTTAGAGAGCGGAGACATTGTGACAGCATGTTCGGACGGAGTAGCTCGTGTTTGGACAGTACGTCAGGGTGTGATTGCAGATCAGATGGAGATTGATGCCTATGATTCACAACTTTCTCAATACAAACTGAGCAGGTAATCTTATCATTTATAGTGATCTCATGTATTTTTTTTTTCATGTACCAATGTATGATTTTTTATTATATGACCTGTGGGCGATGTATGATTTCATATCTTTTATGCTAGACTAAATAACTGCAATGCATGCCATTCTTTGTCTCAGGAAAAAGGTTGGCGGATTGAAATTTGATGAACTGCCGGGACTTGATGCTCTGACGGCACCAGGTGCCACTAATTATTTAAAATTGTGTATTGTTTACGTTTATCATCTGGAAGAAAGAAAGCTTCATTGTTAAAGAAATATCAAGTACACAAATTGGTCACTCTCGTAACTATATCTTCTAGTATTTGATTTATTTGCTCAGGTACCAGTGATGGCCAGACAAAAGTCGTGAGGGAAGGAGATAACGGTGTTGCTTATGCATGGAATATGAAAGAACAGAGATGGGACAAAGTAAGTTGACGTAATTAAAATATTATCTTTTATTCTTAACCTATTATACTTGTTGACTGCATGCCATATTGCTCTTGATTCGAATGCTGCTTTATAATGTATTAGATCGTATGCATGTATTATACGTATAACTTCCCTTGGAAAGCAATTGGCTTGAGAAATAAAGTTTCCATGAATAATCATGTTGTCTGATCATAAAATGATAGCATATGCTGTCAGTAGATCCTCACATATATCAGTGCCATTAGCCAGGTTTTTAAATGAAGTTGAAGAGTGTTTGATCTAATGTGGCAACCAAACTGGGGCAAAACCGCCTCTTATTTTGAATTTTAGTTTTCGCTTTGAACTAGCAATATCCAGATTTCTCAAGTGCTAGCAAGGATATGAGATAGATTTATCTCTAACATTTGGTCGCATATTAATAATGCCATTCTGTTGTGGAGGAATGATATGAGTTCCCACTGCATGCCTTTTTCAGATTGGTGAAGTTGTTGACGGCCCAGATGGTGTGGCTGACCGTCCAATCCTTGATGGAGTTCAATATGATTTTGGTTAGATTATAACATATTACGGAAAATTCAGAATCATTTAAAACCAAAGTGAAAAAAACTCTTAGTCGTTTTGATTCTTCTCTTAGTTTTTGATGTTGACATCGGTGATGGAGAACCTAGCCGGAAGCTACCTTACAATCGATCAGGTACCAATGCAACTACAATCAATCACTTCAATTTATGATACTTAAAATGTTTTCTTGTTTGGCAGACAATCCTTATGATGCGGCTGACAAATGGCTTCTAAAAGAGAATCTTCCCCCTGTTTTTCGACAGCAAATCGTCGAATTTATATTACAAAATTCTGGGCAGAAAGACTCCAATTTTAATCCATCTTTTCGTGATCCCTTCACTGGTGGTAAAATCGCTTGTATTCGTAAATATTTTGTCTAAAATCATATTTTCCAGATTCTATTAAATTGTATGTTTTGCCTTTGTTTAACAGCAAATGCTTATGTTCCTGGCCAACCATCTCATACAACTGGTATGAAAACATAATCTGGATAATTTTCACATAATAACTTAAATTTCATGAAGGTTTTCAGTTTCTCGTAATATTCTTCCATTTGACTCCTGCGGCTTTGACTCTTTTCTGTTGCAGCAACTCCGACAAAACCTTTATACAAGCACATTCCAAAAGTAATTCTTTCTTTCTTTCTTTTTGTTTTGATGTTTATAGCTGTTGATCCTTTTATCTTCCATTGTTTTCTCCAGAAAGGTGTTCTGGTTTTTGATGTTGCTCAATATGATGGGATTCTGAAAAAAATAACAGAGTTCAACAATACTTTACGATCTGACTCAGTAAGCTCTCTGTAGTAACTCTGGCATACAAATACATCTGCACCATCCACGGTTTAATGATTATTTTACTTGTACTATTGTCGATATTTATGTTTCTACAACTTCCCCATCTTTTGAAGGTAAATAATGACAAGTCCTTGACAGAAGTTGAGGTGTCCAGAGTAGGCGCAATCGTAAAAACACTCAAGGACACATCACACTACCATTCTACCAATTTTGCTGACATGGATATCGCCTTGCTTTTGAAAGTGCTACAAACATGGCCGCCTGCAATGTTGTTTCCTGGTTGGTCTTGTTTTGTCTATTGATTAGTCAAAGAGAACTGTTTAATGTTTATTACTATATTTGATCATTTGATGGTAGCCATATAATTCGCACTGTTATGCTGATGGTTTTTGAATATGCAGTTACTGATATTGTCAGGATGCTCTTTTTGCATCCTCATGGAGCAAGTCTACTTATTAAGAATGTGGAAAATAAGTTAAATAACAGCGGTAACCATCTCTCACGTGAAGATATGGTTTCTCAACATTAATTAATGTATGGTGTTGAGTCTTCACTGGTGTCTCGCTGTTGCTTTGATTGAATCAGAACTGCTTTTGGATTTGATAAAGAACATCACAGATCATTCAGCTCTACCTGCAAATCTTCTAACAACTGTTCGTGTCCTGGTTAATCTATTCAAGAATTCTTCGTTTCATTATTGGCTACAGAGGGATCATAGTAAAGTAAGTACTATTTCGTTTCTATGGTTTTTATATCTCACTCAGAATCTGTGATGATGTTGATTAACCTAAGATCGGTATACTGTGACTCAGCGTTCGAGAACCAATTTTTGGTTTCTGTGTTTAGCATCCATGGCTGAGCTGCTGTGGGAATAGAAATGAAGTTTCTAATTACGTTTTAGTATAGTTGCCTATACATTTGTGTTTGTGTGTTTCATGATTGATAATCTCAAGAGCTGGTTTTTTGGGTACTAAACGTTTTACTTGTTCTGTCGATCGATGCAGATTCTTGATATCTTTTCAAAATGCTATTCATCACCGAACAAGAATCTGCAGTTGGCTTATTCTACGTTGCTTCTCAAGTAATATCTCCTCTTATATTAATATTTGCGTATTATCAGGCGCAAAACTTTAACTCTACTTTTTGTTGTTGCTCAGTTATGCAGTGCTGTTAATAGAAAAAAAGGATCAAAAAGGTCAAGCTCAAGTTCTTTCAGCAGCATTGCAGGTGCGCCTAAATTTGGTGATTTTAACCGTCATTTGCATATTTTCCATCTATATCTCGCCAACAAGTTGAATCTCGAACTGTTTAATCATCTTTGTCATTTTGTACAAATCTCCGAGACAAGGTGAGATGGGAGAGGAGCAATATACCAAATAGTTTAAGTATCCTTCTGTACTAAAGAGATGAAAGTTAAAACAGGTTGTGGAAGAGGAAGCTGCAGATGTTGATTCCAAATTCCGATGTTTGGTAGCAATCGGGTCGCTGGTTAGTTTTCGAAAATCATTCAGTTTCTTGTAGTCAAACGAATTTCATGTACATGATAAAGTTGGTGACATAAAAATAACCAATGGATGTCTTTGTAACAACAGATGCTTGAAGGTCTAGTGAAGAAGATAGCAATAGATTTTGATGTGGAGGGCGTAGCGAAATCAGCAAAGGCCTCTAAGGAAACCAAGATTGCAGAAGTTGGAGCCGATATCGATCTTCTAATTCGCCAGCCTTAATAGATATAGACTGCGATTGCGCCCGAGATTTAAATTTCTGTTTCTATCTTTTAACATTCTCTTAACATTTTTTTCATATGATTAAGATTCGGCATTTTTGGCAGAGTTTTCAGATTCTAATTGCAGTTGCAAAAGTGAAACAGAGGAAGGGGGGAGAGAGAGTGACTCTGGTCTGCTCTCATGGCTTCCATTTGGAGTAGAATCTGTGATCACTCCACATCAACATTCTACTAAGCGAAACCGTAACATTCTTCTTCTTCAAATGCCAATGCCTTGGCTTTATCCTCTTCCCCAAGCTGAACCCGAAATACTGCGGGAACTTCTTCAGCTCTTCCAGTTCTCTTTCCATGTCGTAAACCAGAAACTCGAACTTGGGCCTCAAGTTGTCTTCGACACTGTATCCAAAAATGGCAGGGATTCTCCCACAGACTCTAGCCGCTTCCTCGTGTTTGAACCCTATGCTCTTTAGGAACCTCATCTTAGCTCTTAGTCTCTCCACCCTCGTGTTGAGCACGTGCGCGTTCGTCTTGCTCGCTCGGTTCAGGTTTTGTAGTCCTAGCTCCTTAAGGTAAACTAGCGTGGGTCTCAAGCAATACTCCACGTCTGAAAGGAGGATGTTGGGGCAATTCACTATTAAACCTCTGGACTCTGCCGTGGAAGCTCCGAGTTCTCCGGTGAGAAAGTCGAAGACTGGACCGATTTTGGAGATGTCGAAAGTCGGAGAGAAGAGCTGGGGACATCGGAAGGGGAGGCGTGGGAAATCTTCGTCGGAGATTCCCTTGGATTTTAGGAAATGCACGGTGGAGAGAATAGCCGAAAGATCATTTGACGGAGGAGCAAGGCGAGGATTCTGAGGAACGACGCCGAGGGAAGAGAGGTATCTTAGATTTTCACGGTGGGAGGTGTGGAATTTGAGATAGAGAGGTCTAGAGGTAGAAGAATAAGAAGGAGATGAAGATGAGAAAGAGGAGAGAGGTTGAAGAAGATGAGGAAGTGAAGCCATTGATTTCTTCTTCTTCTCATCCCGGTTCGACTTTATATATCCCCTAAGACAAACCAGAAACTAGTTTTGAACCGATTCGGTTAACTATACTAACACTGTAACACACACATAAGATTAAACCGAACCGAATCAGCGTTGCCATGTGAGCATTACGTTGATTGGTCACTTATGATGTTATGTGGGTCCCATCATATCAGGATGCAGTGGCAGAAGAACTCTCGTCGTCTCTCTCTTTGCATCAAGAAGATAAAAACTTTTGTTTAGCTTCTCTTCTTCTTCTTTAAAGGCTTCTAACAAAAACAAAACAAGGTCACTAAACGAGTCTAAGAACAAACACTAGCTCGAGTTCTCTAAACAATGGAAGGAACTTGTTTTCTCCGAGGTCAACCTCTAGTAACAACAGTACCCTCTCTTCCAAGACAAGGCTTCCTTCTCCAAAGATGGAAGAAGAACCACCAGATTGTCAGGTTCTCAGGTTTGAAGAATCACTCGGATTCTGTAAAGTCCAAGTTTTTCCATCTTAGCCTCAGAGCTTCAGGTGGTGTCTGTTTAGACTTCTCCTTGTGTCTGAAATGTAGTCTTCTTCAATTCTAGATTTCGAAGTTCTGATCTTTCAAGTTGTTCCCGTTAAACAGTTTTGTTAATGATATTAGTTTCTTTGATTGTAATTGAAACAAAGGTTCCATGAAAGCAAGCTCTGTGGCAACAGAAGCAAACCCTACGGATCTAGAATCCAAGGAAGAAGACCTTGTCTTTGTAGCTGGTGCTACTGGTAAAGTTGGTTCTAGAACTGTGAGGTTAGTTTCTTTTTTTCTCTCTCTTAAGTTTGAAGAATATTTTGCAATGCTGGTTGGTTAAAAGAGTCCTATCAATGTCTTCTTTCATTCAGGGAGCTATTGAAGCTTGGATTTCGAGTTAGAGCTGGAGTTCGAAGCGCTCAGAGAGCAGGAAGTCTTGTCCAAGTACAGCTTACATCTGTTCAATGATTTCATCATTCTGGCGATTTTGATACGCAATTTGTACTTTTGCAGAGTGTTAAGGAAATGAAGCTCCAGAACACAGATGAAGGAACTCAACGTAAGAACAAAGTTGTAACAGGCAGTGTCTACAATGTTTACAATGTTTTGGTTATAGAAAAGTAAAAGGCAGTGTCTGTGTTTTTAGCCCAGCTGTAGAAAAGCTTGAAATTGTGGAATGTGACTTGGAGAAAAAAGATTCAATACAGCCTGCCTTGGGAAATGCATCGGTTATTATTTGCTGTATCGGTGCTAGCGAGAAAGAAATCTCTGATATTACCGGCCCTTACAGGATCGATTACTTAGCAACCAAAAACCTTGTAGATGCTGGTAAGGAAAATAATATGCTCAAACCGGTTTCTTGCCCGTTGTTTCATGTCTTTTACTCTTTCTTGTTTCATCATTGCCTCTTTGTGGTATTATGAGCAGCAACATCTGCAAAAGTTAATAACTTCATTTTAGTGACATCATTGGGGACAAATAAGTTTGGATTCCCCGCTGCGATTCTCAAGTAAGTCTGTAATGGTTTTGTTTCATTACACATGTACACCTTTGTCAGAGAAACTTAAAATGGCTTCTTCTAAACATCTTTGTCTATAAAAGCCTATTCTGGGGAGTTCTTTGCTGGAAGAGAAAAGCTGAAGAAGCGTTGATTGCAAGCGGTCTCAATTACGCAGTGAGTGGATTCACAAAAAACCAAACTTACAGTTTCACAAACTGTTTCTGTACCTTAGGATTTGTTCTTTCCATCTTATCTCATCAGATAGTTAGACCTGGAGGCATGGAGAGGCCCACTGATGCATACAAAGAAACTCATAATCTCACTCTTTCTCTAGATGATACATTGTTTGGTGGTCAGGTCTCAAATCTCCAGGTACTTTTTTTATCATTTCTCCCCCCTTTGTCTTTGACACGATGATATGAACACATTATGAAGAAGAGATTAAATCTGTTTTTCCTTTTTTGCTTCCTTTTAAACTGAACTTCAGGTTGCGGAATTGCTCGCTTGTATGGCAAAGAATCCTCAACTTTCTTACTCTAAGATTGTGGAAGTGATTGCTGAAACAACTGCACCATTAACTCCAATTGAGAAGCTTCTTGAAAAGATTCCTTCCAAACGTCCCTATGTGCCTCCACCGGAGGTTATATATTGCTTTCTTCTCCTCTCCTTTTCGACCCTAATCACTCACTGCTCTCTTGTCATAAGCTTGTTCTCTGCCTTTCGTTTGTGGACAGGAATCAGTTGCAGCTAAAGAGGTCACACCAGTCTCTGCTAAGCCTGTCACTCAAGAACCAACAGCTCCCAAGGAGGATGAAGCACCTCCTAAAGAAAAAGATGTGAAACCTCGGCCGCTGTCTCCTTATGCCGCGTAAGACATCTTGTTCCTCAACGGCAAAAGTTCAAATATTATGTATCTAAAAGGATTTGTTGACATGTTCAATTTCTCCTTTTCATTTTTTTGTTTACGGAATATATATAGCTACGCAGACTTGAAACCTCCAACATCTCCTATTCCAACTTCGGCCACATCACTTGGTGCTACCAAACCAAAGGAGGTAGATGCTACTCAGGTTTCTGTTGAGGCCAATGTAATGCCAGTGCCAGATAATACCGTAAGTATCCCAGTAGAAAAAGAAGAAGTAAAGCAAGCTGAGGAAAAGAAAGAGCGGCCTCTTTCCCCTTATGCCCGGTAAAAACCTTATTATCTTTCTGGCTTTATAGTACTAAACAATCACTGGATTGAAATTGATCATGCCTACGCTTTATTGGTATCAATCACAGTTGGAGTAAAAAAGTTTTGAAAGTTTGATACTTTTTCTGCTTGTGTCGATGCAGGTATGAAAATCTAAAACCACCTTCATCGCCTACTCCTAAGGCTTCGAGTACCAGCAAGACTGATTCTTCCTCGACTGGTCCAACTGATACTGGTAAAAGCTCAACAGTTGCAACAAGTGTCACTGAGACAGAAGCACCAGCAACACCAAAAATGAGACCTCTTTCTCCTTATGCAGTGTAATAAATTTGGATCTCCTGTTAATTATTTCATTTATGGTCTGTTGTCTCAGGTATGCAATGCGATAGTTGTGGTCCTTTAATGAATCTTCACTGTGTTTTGCAGTTACGCAGACCTGAAACCACCAACGTCACCAACCCCTGCATCACCCGGTCCCAAGGTAACAGCATCTGCAGAAGTCAACTCAGAGTTGCCTGGAGGAAATGATGTGCTGAAAACAGTTGATGATAGTGTGTAAGTATCTAGAAACCAGATTTAAAACGCGTTGTCTAGATTAAAGAAAATATCAATCAATCAATAAAAAATCTCGGCTTTTTCGTTCTTGTTCAGGTCTACAACTCCATCTTCTTCTGTACCAGAAGCAGAAACTGTTAACAATGTGGCAGAAACATCGCTTACTTCAGAAGACAATGCATCTAAGACAAAGCCAAGGCCTTTGTCACCTTACACAATGTAAGAATGTAGAAAGCAGGATGGTTCTACTAAGTATGTTTCACTGCTATCACTTGTTTATGTGAGTTTATGTTTGTAGGTACGAGGATATGAAGCCTCCAACATCACCATTACCATCTCCGGTCATCAAGCATTAGTATATATATAAAGAGTTATGAGAGAGAGATGAAGCAATTCAGTTTTGAAGGTATGAATCAGTGTGGACTTATTTGTAGAATAATACAAATATTCATCTTGCCTTCTGAGTTTCTACTTATTTTTCTTCTGTTACAACAACCATATCGTGTGATAAAACATTTGTTATTCATATCATATATACAATCCAAAATTTATCATCACTAGGTCTGATATCTTTCATGTGTATTCATTTTTTCATTCAATCAAAAACTTTTATATGTACTAGGGGATGACCGCGCTACGCGTGGTTTAGTACTGATTAAAAGTTTGCTATTATTTTAAAAATGAACAAAATCATTATGAATATGATTTCTTTAATTTCTTCATACTTAAGTATAGGTTTTAAAAATGCAGAATTTGCATATTCTCTTCTTATAATGTACTTCAAATACTTTAAGTGCGTTTTCTTAGTATATTATGCAATACAAAAATTGACAATATGTTTTTTTTTTTATTTTTCTTTACAATTAATGTTTCTGTTAATAGAGAGCTGAAATGCTTTATATATAAATTTAAAATATTTTTTAAGACTGGAGACAATCGTACCATCAAATAACGTCAATTTTTATTAGTAATGTAGTTATTTTTTTGAAATTTCTAGAAAAAAANTTTTGAAGTATTTATATAAGTGCAAAATTTATTTGTATTCGTATTTTATTTATTTTTTTGTTAGAACATTTCATATATTAGTTAAGATAAAGCACCACTTTTGTTTACAATTGTTTTAGATAAATTTTCAATTTTTTTTTATTTTTTAATATATTGACGTGAAATATACTACTCAATATTTATAATCTCGTATAGGAGATCTTTAAAAAAATACAATTTTAAAAATATTTGTTCCATACGATTTTCAATTTTTGTTTCTTGTAAATGTCG
>OVAN01003474.1:695-28982 GCA_900406275.1 Anastatica hierochuntica
GTTTTCTATCTTCCTCAAAAATCACCCAACTATACTACTGTTTGGTGCGCCTACACTCCAGGATCCTTCAATCCGACAGATTTACTCACTTTCGATATTGGATATTGAGTAGGTTGGGTCCAAGGACATTTTACCAGCATTAATTCCCTCTTCTTCTTCTTTTTTATTTGCTTGACTCCAAAGAGTTGCTTCCTGAATAGCATGGTCTAAAATATCTTGGGTTGACTCCCGAATATTATCAAAAATCACACGGTTTCTTACCTTCCAAATATATCATAAAATCTCAGAAAATGCGGGCATAACTACGTCACGTGTCCCTAGTTTCTTAGCTTCCCATAATAAGTAGTTTAAATTTCCATATAGAGCATGATTGGGGACAAGGATGAAGCTGAGAGAATGAGAGATAAGGCTCACACTTGTCTCAGGGGAGGATATTCAAAAAGAAGGTGATTAATGTATTCCTTCTCCGCTCCACAAACAAGGCAACCTTTCTCATTACCAGTGTGTCTGTAATTTAATCTTTGGCATGTAACCAGACATTCATTTATACATTACCACACAAATGCTTAAGTTTTCGTGTAGTTTTTAATTTTAATACTTGTGCCACTGTAGGTCCCTGAACAGGGGGTCACAAACAAGACGAGAGAGATTTCTCGCAGCCCAATACCATGATCTAATTGTATAATTGTCTGATAGAGTGAAGGTCCAACTATCCATCTCTAGAAAATGTCTTAGTAAGGCGAATCCCTAAGATACAATGAACATCATCATGGATAAATAGTTAATGTAGGTGATCCCTTTTCCACTACTTTTTTTGTGGGTCGATCAGTACATATATGCAAGTGGGGTCTTTCTCGGCATTAATACCCTTTGGTGGTCTAGCCGGATTATCAAGTATTCATGGTTCACTCCGTACTCTGGTATCCATCCTTGATCCTATGGTTTTTCGGAGTCCCAAAAGTAAAAGAGGTTTTTAACTACCAAGATACTTCTTTAGCCATTTGATGACCGATTTGATTTTTCAATTTTCAAAGGACTACAATATCGAAAATATATTCCTCTCAAGACTCTACGCAAGAGAGAACTGAGAAAGTAATTCAATCTCCATAATGTTTTAGCTAAGAGAGCCATATTAAAATCCTTAAATGTTATAAATCCTAGGTCTCCTACTGAAAGTTGTGTACAAAGTTTGTCCCTTGCGAGCCAATGAATTCTGCGACCATCCACTTTGGAACTCCACCAGAAAATTAGTAATAGCACTACTTAGCTTAGAGCAAATTGCTTTGGGAAGCATAAAACATGACATTGCATATGTCGGAATAGCCTATGTCATCGACTTAATCAACACTTCTTTCTCTCCTTTAAAGAGAATTTTTAGCAGACCTTGAATTAA
Organism: Anastatica hierochuntica; assembly: GCA_900406275.1. NCBI lineage: Eukaryota > Viridiplantae > Streptophyta > Magnoliopsida > Brassicales > Brassicaceae > Anastatica > Anastatica hierochuntica. Next base: position 2,089 of record OVAN01003474.1, read on the forward strand.
TTTTGCTCTGGAGCAAGTCTTTAACAAAGGCAAAAACTTGCATTTTGGATCAAAAAATCTTCTCAAGAAAACCTAGATAAGTCCCCGTTCCTCCCTCCTGATGTATTCTTAAGATTGCCTTAATGGACAGTCTCTCATAGGTTGGCACCTCGTTCCCAAACATAATTGAAGATTTAAGGGGGGTTGATTTTATGACCTCCAGCCTCGCCATAAGAGTGAATAATCTCTGTAATCTCCTTACTTTGTGCCATATTAGCCCGACAAATGGAAAGATATCGTCCGCAAAAACGAGGTGGATAATTGGTGGGCTAGCTTGTGAGATTTGAATTCACTGGATCTTTCCATACCATTATGCATCTCTAAGCTGTGCTACCAAGACTTCAGTACATAATATGAATATGTATGAGAGATCGGGTTCCCTTGTCTAATACCCCGAGTTGCTGTGATGTAGCCTCGTGACACTCTATTTAGGAGGACACAATACGTAAATGAAGTTATACAACACATAATCTAATCTACCCATCGGGGGTCAAAATCCACCTTCAACATTAAAGCCTTTAAGAAGTTCCATTCTACTTAATCGTATGCCTAAAGCATGTCCATTTTGATTGCCATGAACTTCTTTTCGCATGCTAGATTGGACCACAGAGCATAAAAATTTTCTTTTGCTATAAGAATATTATCGGTTATTAGCATGCTTGCCACAAAATAAGATTGTGTCTTGGAATTCATTTCCGAAAGAAACTTCTTCAGTTGATTCTTTAGCCCATATCTCTCTTATCTGTTAAAAGCCCATTACACAAGTAAGGCCCGATAAGTAATAACAAACATTCACTTAGAGAGTTAGTCTTTGCTCGGCCCAAGAAGAGCAATCTAAAGAAGGCGAGATATCCAGGTTTCTGTAAGACTGCCAGAATGAGGAGCCAAAAAGGGGGTAGGTTCCAAGGGGTTCCAAGGTAAAGGAAATTAAACCAAGTCAAAAGTTCATTTGGAGCCCCAGAAATTTAGGAGGAGATCTTGAAGCAAATGCTAACAATCTAGGATCGTGGCAATGGATATAAAAGGAGATATAGGAGAATCAGAGAGGGGCGATCAAAAAAAGGGAGAGACCTAAGAGCAAACGAAAACATCTATTCCTTTGTATTGTAAACAAAATCCTTCCATTGTTTTCATTCATTTTGGTATAAACATAAAAGTTATCTCGAGCCTTATTAACATCTTTTGGATTCATTCATAGTTTCTAACGAGATTCCCCCATTGCCTTCTTCCTCAACTAAAAATCTTTTAATGAATTCAAGTGCGGATTTAATCATCCACATTTTGACATCGTCTGTGGGGAAGAAGCATTGAATCCCTGACTCTGTGACTTAGATATGAATCCAATTGACCAAAACGCGAATCGGCCAGATTTCGATTCTTCGACACTGAGTCCTAGCTCACCGAATCATGGAGACTCCAATCTCCCAAACACAGAGCCTCGTCACTCCGATCTCCAAAATGAGTCTCGGCCTTTGATAGAGACTCAGTCTGAACCTGTACCTCGGCCTTTGATAGAGAATCAGTCTGAATCTGTTAATGCAAGAACAACCTCTCAAGTGCTCCTCATTGATGCTAACCCAAGGCATCTATCCTTCAGAGTATCCAAATGACATACCCATGTCGGGTCTCTACCTCCGGCACCTGCTACGAGTCAAGTGTCGGCTCAGCTTTCTAAAATCCGTCAGATGATGCTGCAGCTAGTAAACAGAATCCAGGAGAATGAAAACTTGGTTCACTAGTTAATTTCGCGACAGCAGCAAGTCGCGTAAGAAACAAGGTCTTTAGCTCCTTTGTCGCAGCCTCCGCAACGTCGAGGCTCCGGAGTTACCTTTCAAGACCTTGTAACCGACCCCTCCTTCCCTCGGGGTCGCCTGGATTTTTCCCCCGACAGCACGACACCTGAAGGACAAGGACCTTGCTTCTAGAAACTTGTTACGGGAACGGTTCCCGCATTCAATCCATCAGCTATCACTACAATGGGGACTAATGTCGCTAGCACAAGCTCAATGCCTGCTTAGGCCCCTCAATGAGCATCTGAGCAGAGCCACCGACCGCTTCCACCACCACTTATACTCAGATCTGGAGGATATGCCTCGATCCCGTATAGTGGCCGAACTCCAGCCTCAGTCTATCAGACTCGTGATCAATCCCTTTGTCTGAAGGCTCTAGGGCGGTCGAAAAATGTAACTGTAGCCTACCCAAGACTCCCAGCTGATCACACTCAGTAAACCAGTCTAGGAACCCGAGATATGCTCAACTCTCCAGCTACCTGGGGGCATGACCAAGCTTGGATCTCGCGTGAACCACCTAGCTGGGTACCTATTTACGATTCAATCGTTCTCTAGTTAGATGGACCCGACGCCATTCGAAGGTACGTGGAAAGAACTCATGCAGCTCTCCAAAAGCTGAATGCTCAGGTCCATAAGGCCACGAGTTCAACTTCCGAAATTGAGAGTATAATTGAGGAAACTCGAGTTACACCATTTTCGGATGGAATTGCCAACTCTTATATGAGAGAAACAAGGAAAATTTGGATTCCCGAATATGATGTAACCTTCGATCCTAAAGCTCATCTAAGAGCCTTTAGGCTAGTTATCGTTAAAGCTCACTTTATTCATGAAGAGTGCCAAGCAGGTTACTGTCGAACCATCGCTGAGAACCTGACAGGAACAACTTTCGAATGGCTCTCAGGTCTCGAGCCAAATTCAATAGATAGTTTCGATCAACTAACCAATGCTTTCATAAAGCAATACTCGACCCCTATCAAAAAACAGTCTTCTGAAGAAGAACTCTGGAATATCAGGCAAGGAGTTAGGGACATGCTGTGGGTTTACATAGATAAATTCAGAGTGGTTAGAACTAAACTCTCAAACCCTAATGACCAGGTAGCTATCGAAGCTCTCCGAAGAGGACTCTGGTATCAGTCAGAGTTTTGGTCTCACCAAAGCGGAACAAGTCGCCTGAAAAAGAAACTGATTCACCATCCCCAGCTCTCAAGAAAAGGGTTGACATGATCCTCGGGAAATTCCCTGAAGGGAAGAGCTTTCAGGTTGACCCTCTGAAGCCTTTACCTGAGAGTACGATAGCCGCCTTATTCGATAAAGCCCCGAATCAACGACTCTCCGTCTCAAGGGTTGATTACATCTGTTGAGGATCCAATATCTATCAGGATTTCGTAAACTCAATCAAAGGTCACCTGCGTAAGACCGAGACCAATACTCGAGCAAAGCCTTCCGCCTAGGAACCAAACACTAAGATTTCCTTTTGGGAAAGCGAGACGCTAGATCTCGATCAACCTCATGGCGACGCTTTGGTTGTCACCCTTAACGTCGCAAGGTATGAAGTACCTAAGCTAATGATCGATACCGGAAGCTTTGTCGACCTTATCTTCTATAACGCCCTAAAAGGGATGGAGTTAAACGACTACGAAATTAGCAGGCAGAATGCTACCTCTTTGGGAACTATCAAACTCCCAATCATGGCCTGTGGAGTTATCAAGATGATTAACTTCGTGGTGATAGACTGACCAGCTCCATTTCATGCTATCCTGAGGAGACCCTGGATGCATAAAATGAAAGCAATAGCGTCCACTTATAATCAATGTGTAAAATTCCCAACCCTCGAATTCATGGTGAGTACATGAATAGATTTATATATTTTTCCAATCACCGACAAATTTCTTCTTTGTTTATATATTCATTCATGGTGAGTACATGGTGAGTACATGAATAGATTAAAATCAGATTTATATATTATCACATAAACATAGTTTGTGTTAGTGAGTTGAATAATGAAGTAAGTAAAAAAAATTTACTGTCTGTGTCCATTTTCAATTTTGTTATGTATGTTTTTCTTAGTGTCTGTATGTTTTGTTTACTGTTTTGTTTTTTTTTTTTAACTCTGAAGCTTTGTTATTGAAACAAAAAATAAGTTACCAAACTGCATTATAGATTCCAGAAATCTCAAGAACTTGATAAATTGAGAAATCAAATCGAGAAAAATATTAAGCACTCGATCCATACTAGTACAAACATGCAATCAGGCTAAAATTTAATGACAAAAAATTCTAATGACAAAATACAAAATAAAACAGAAAGAGAAAGTTTATTTTTCTTACTTTAAACCAAAATTTTTGTAAATCTGAGAGAAGGAGATAGGCGAAGGATTTTCGCTTTCACTGAACTTGCTTATCCAACGAGATAGGCAAAAGATCTTAGTTCTGAGAGAAGTGTGTAGAATTGTGTTCTTATGAAATCATATGTCATAGTGTTCTTGCTTAAGTTAAATCCAAAAGATTTATTTATTTAGGCTCAGGCCATGGACAAATATATTTTTATTTGGGCTCTTCTGTTTCAAGGGTAAGTTCTGCTCCTTATTGACCACCAAGTTCAGAGTCATATCCACCACCTCCAAACACTCAATACAATGCTCCTTATTATCCTTACCCACAACCACCATATGAAACACCCCCACCGCCAACATATGCTTCACCACCTCCTTATCAACACCCTTCTGGTTCACATTCTGGCCCATTAGACTATAGCCACAAACTGAAATCGGGTCCTCCTCCTGACTAACAGAGACATTGTTTTGACTACCAACACCATCCTTCTCCTTACCCTTATCCTGGTCATCAACCAACTCCTTATGGTCAAGTCTTCACCTTAGCAAAATGGAAGAAAAGCTCGGTCTCTGAATTCCGGATGCTCAATCAAACTCTAAATTTGAAATCAAAACAAAATTCCCATCAGAATAGCCTAAGAACGGATAAAATCGGACTTAGAACGGAAAAGTGAACCCCATAGATTAAATCGGGCTGAACCGGTCAATTGGTAAAAATCAACAGAAAAGTCAACAAAAAGTCAATAGTCAAATCTCGGTCAAATTCAACGGTCAACACTTGGTCAACGGTCAACTCTGAAGTAAACAGTCAAATCTTGTCAACATTGACATCTGGTCAAACCAAGTTTGTAGTCAACCAATTTGACATGTGGACTAATCAGAGAGTGACACGTGGACAGAGGTTGCCACATCATCAACCTGACCCGACACGTCATCGATCCGATAACTCGACCCGATGATGATCCGACTTGACTCGACCCGAGATCCAAGTCAATGGTCAACGGTCAACCGAGTTGACCTGTCCCATTGACCGAGTCACCGGCATGTCAACCAGCTCTGGTGCACCGGCGTCGACGATGGTTTACCAAAAATGTTGGCGACGGCGGCATCCCGGTGACATTGACAGGGATGACGGCGGCGGCGACAACTATGAACCACGGCGGACGGCGGCGGCGAGTGGGTTTCACGCGCAGATCTTTCTATGACGCGTGCAGTTAAGTGCAAATGAAACATTTATTCCTCTGTATTGTAAACAAAATCCTTCCATTGTTTTCATTCATTTTTGTATAAACATAAAAGTTATCTCGAGCCTTAATAACATCTTTTGGATTCATTCATAATTTCTTACGGGATTGCCCCATTGGCTTCCTACTCATCTAAAAATCTTCTAATAAATTCAAGTGCGGATTTAATCATCCACATCGATGATTGAGAAACTTAGAAATCACTTTGTAACTTACGTTACACAAACTTATTGGTCTGAATCTAGCCACTTCTCTATGTCTATTTGTCTTTGGTATTAGACATATATTGGCCTCGTTAAGTTTTCTTTAAACTTTCCTGACTCAAAGAAGCTTTTTACCATCTTCACGTGATCTTTTCCTATTATATCCCTAAAGTGTTGGTAGAAAAGAGAAGTCACCCCATCGGATACAGGGGCTTTTCCTAGTTTTATAGAGAACAACGCTCTCTTAACTTCTTCCTATGTAAATTTATTTGTCAAGTTATTATTCGTATTTTCAGTTATCTTCACGGGAATGTCTCGGAGGACACGATCAAAACAAGTCATATTTGAGGAAGTAAAGAGCTCATCAAAGGAGTCTACTACAACACGCTCCACCCAAGCTTCATTATCTCTCCATGCATCAGCTTGATCTTTTAAACCAAGGATAAGGTTTCGAGCTCTTCTTTTTTTAGTTGAGGCTTGAAAAAAACTCGTGTTCATATCCCACTCCTTCAGCCAATTTACTCTACTCTTTTGCTTCCAATTAAATTCTTCTTCCATGTAGGCTTTACAGAGACTTGTCTTATGTTCCTTCAATTCTTCGTAAGTGGAACTTTCATCTGGTTGACGTTAACCAATGCGATCTTGGAGCTCTACTATGAACTTATCATAATTGGATTTGTCATTCTTTTTCCAATTGGAAATTATACGCCGACAACTTTGGATATGATGTGATAGAGGCTTCAGTTGGTCTGAAGCATTCATACCTCCACCATCCAATTTTGCCAAACATAAATTTCTTCCCAAATTTTTGGGGAAATTTCTTAATAGTCTCCAAAAGTGGTATAAGGTTTAAGCCCCACATTTTAAATTATTTCATATTAGTGTCGGAAAAGTAATTGTGCCACTCTTCGTTCTCTATTGCTTTATCAAGTTTGCACTTAACCATCCCATTTTGACGTCGACCCGCCCATGACATTGTGTTGCCCTAGTATGTAAATTGATCAAACCGCAACAATGAATTATTGCTCGGAAAGGGAGAAAGGATGTCTCTGGTCTTCGCTTTTCGTGATTCCCTAATATCTCATTAAAGTCCCCGATAGTGAACCATGCACCATGTCTATTATAGCAATAAGGGTTAGTCTCTCCCAAAATATTCTCGACATTCAATCACCAGATCACCATAAACAAAGATAAAAATAAAAACTCGGTTCCCATCTGTCAATGTTTCAATATCAATCAAACAAACATTCAAATATAGTACAATAACCGAAAAATCACTAGAATAAAACTATGCAAGACCTCCACTCAAATCGACTAGATTTAAAGTTATCAAACTATCTAATCTTAATAAAACTTGGAGGTTTTGTAAGAGTGAACGATTATTTTTAGTTTTTGATAGAAAAAGTAAACCTGGAGAGTATGAACAAAATGTCTCCTCCAGTCGACGAGTTGTTGTTTGGCACTCGCCCCTTGACAATTCCATGCAAGGATTCCCATTTTATCGAACTGGATAAGTTCTGGAATCCCGCCAGACCTGTCGATGGAAAGTTATATTTGAATTTGACAAAAAAGACACCTCTGACGGAGGGATAATAACTCCACTGAACGAGGAAGTAATACTAGGAAATAGATCAAAACTCTCACATAACTCTTGTATTCATACGATACACTCAAACAAATATCAAAGAAACATTTTCTCGATTACCCTCTTTAAAGGGTAGTTTAGCGACAAGTAATACTCCAATAAAAAGGAGGTTAATGGTAACAATAAAACCACAACTCCATAAAAACATCTGATGTACAGGTCTGCAGACATGAAGAACCTGAGGAGGAGAACATAATCACCACATGACGAATTAGATAGAACTAGGACCATACTCTGCACATAACAGCAAAAGATTGTGAAGAAAGGACATGAGAATCACCATCAAGCACTAGATCGACCATAGCATCAATCAGAACTAGGGGTCTGAGTTCTTCAATATATTTTGGTTCTAGATCTAACAACAAACACTGGGTTAGACGATAACAGGTGACGAAAGGACCAGTAGAAATAGAGGTGATGAGCCAATCTAGTGGCACAGGAAGGCCGTGATTAACTGAAAGAGAAGCACACGTCTGCAGATCTGACTTAAATTCTCCTGGCAAGGATGGAGTAGTCACCATATTTGAATATCTCAAGACCAAATCGAGACAAAAACTGGTCTAAATCCTCTTAATCCATGTAGCACGATGTATTTTGAACCTGAATTGACACAAACATTTGCATACAATATGAGAGAATCACGATACAGCGAGAACAAAAAGGTTTGCTCCAAAAGCCATCCCTAAAATCTCAAATATGAGAAACTTGAACATAAGTTGAGAAGCCGCTTGTAGTCGTGGATAATAGCGGTAGTCGGGATATGACAGTAGGAGAAGATGATGGCATAGTGACAATGGTGAGCAAACATTCCGGTAACAAAATGCAAGGCTCGGTTAAAACTAGAAACATGGAAGTGACGGTGGCAGTAAAATCTAGTGGTGAAGAGAGGGCGACCATGACAAAGTGCGGCGGAGGGTGAGAGTCAAGAGGGCCAGGCGAAGTCGGAGGTGGCTCGTCGGAAGCTTCAATAGACATGGTGGAGAGCTTGACTCTTTCTCGCTTCTTCTTATCGAAAGTGGTTGTATTTTTGGAAAAACCTAATTATTAAAACAAGAGAAAATTGAAAACTCCATGGAAGAAGAAAGCTCATGTCGTCTTCTTCTTCTATCTGACGGACCAACTCGAATCGGTGAGTATTTATCCGTCTTATTAATTTTTTCAATCCCGTTAAATGTTAGTGTCTTCAATTTTTTTTTAACAATGATCAAACCGAAAGTACCAGCATCATTTATATTTTAATCTTAATTCTATTACAAATTATGAGCAATCAGACACTATCTGCAACTCATACGATTCAGATGAACAACTTCACAAACGACTCCATGACGCAGCTCTCCTCGTAACACTTGGATCTATGATGAGCGATACGGCATGTACGATATCCTTGATTGACAAGCTCTCCTAGCAACACACAATACCACAACGAACGGCTCTGCATGCAGAACTCTGAAACCTCCTGAAGATGCACCTGAAAATCTGTAAGAAATTGCTCTGGGATTCGATTCTCAGACCTGATGTAAAAGCTTTTATATCCTTGACCAAAAGGCTTCCACGTGTCTTCAATTTTAGAATACATTTAATTGTATTGTTCTTTAAAAATATTTAAGAGAATTTTATTGAATCTTTGTGAAGAACCAATTTTTAACAATTTGGTTTGCACTTTATGATAACTTATTTAAATTTCTTTAAAATCGTTGATAATAACTGAAAATGCTTCGGCTCAAAATACATTTTAAATTCTAATAATTCAATAACACCCTTTAAAATTTTTCTTACAAATAGTCTCCAAAAGTTATTGATGAAAAATAATTAAAGTTTGCAAATGATTATAGCTTTGGCCAATACTGGTGATCTAGTAAAGTCATACTAATTAGTAATTATATTTTTTTTTGTGCACCAATTAGTAATTATATTAGCAAACAAAAGTCAACATCAGTTTCTAATATAGACTACAAGCCATCTCCTTTTGTACAAAAATCGAAATTTGAGTTGCATCGGCATGTACATCAACTCATTAAAATTTTATAGACATTGATCCACATTCTATCTTGATTCTTTTTACTATTAGTAGAATTGATCTACACCCCAATTGGATGTTTTAGTAAAACATGATGAAGTAATAAAACATTGAATTGGGGTGTAGATGGATGTTTTACTAATTCAAACCAATGCAAAAGTTATCAACATGCACTATACAAAAATATGGGCAATATATCTTCAGTGCGAATAGAGTGGAACTCAAATCTAGAAGTTTAAGATTGTATTTGATAGTTATGTTGGAACTTAATTATGGCAAAGTGTAACTAAATCACAGTGCATGTATATAAATAGAGTTTGGTTGAATGAGAAATGAAGATATAAAGTATCTTATATACACTATCGTATATAAGAGAGAGAGCAGTGAATTCAGGCTAAATTATACACACACACCAGTTCAAATCAAGTTTATTCGAGACCGGATTTGGTTTAGGTGCAGACTCGGGTAAATGAATTTTTCGTCCAACAACCAATTTTCACATTAAAACATCTCCTTCCAGATTTTAAGGTTCACATTTGGCAGTGAAAATGGTCATGATCTCCAGTAGTGCATTAATTTATGACATTATCCCACATACAAAAAGAAAACGTTAAATTTTTTATGTTGGTGGATTTCTTTTATTTTAATATATATACACAATTTCGCATCTCCTAAAAGAAATACTCATAATGATTGTGATCATTCACTTTCTTCTTTTTTTATGAGAGAACAACACAAATAATGGTTTGAAAGTTTATGATTTTGGATAATGCATATCTTAAGAACTATGCAGTTATATTTTGAGATTCGGAACGTCATACAACCATCATTACAAGGCGTTTTCAGAATTAAAAAAATAAAATTCTCTCGACTTTGTAAATCATCTTTCTTAATTTTTATTTCAGTATTTTAATGTTGTTCACCATGTTGTAGAAATCATGTCCCTATAAATTATGCACACATTCGGTGGTGAAACTCGGATGATATATAACTATCTTGTGTATTAGAATAGATATGAAGTATTATCAATATCTTTGTGATTAAATAATATATTTTATGTGAAAAAAAACAAATGTAATGATGATACCATGAATCACAACCAAATTATAAAGACATCCCCATTAGTGAACCCATGGAGGGTTCACTAAAAAAAAAATTGATTTTTTAATATTATTTTCGTTTTTAAAAAAAAAATTAATTTAGACCAATCGCGGGCCGCCACGTGGCGTGGGGTCCGCGCTACAGTTGATGTACCGACTCTTAGCAAGGAGACTCCAAGAGATGAGTTCACTCAACTTTCATATTATAATATTTTTTTTTCTTGGGGTTTGTGTGAACTTGGAGTATAAACCCCTAATGGGGATGCTCTAAGCGCGATGTGTATCTTCTGAATGAAACAAAAGTCAGCAAATAGTTGACATGTGTGGATAAGAGGCCAAAGATGTTGAGGTAAGGCACTAAGGGGCCATACCTATTTGCATGTGGGGTTGGCCTAATAACTAAACGTAAATAAATAAAGAAACAAAAAGAGTATCCCCAAAGAATTGCTAGGAGGAAAATGTAGTTTTATATTTTGAATCTTCATTTCGTGTGACTAGTAAATCTTGAGACATAAAACCAAAATAGGTTCGCAGCTTTGTAATTAGAAAAGTCGATTTTGGACACAAAAGCAAGTTTCATTTGTTCAATTGTGTTCGACCTCTCGGGCTTGTAGCAAAGAGAAAATGCTTGTTCTACGCATCACATGTCTCGTTCATGCATGTCTTAAAATAATAATGTTGTGATTTACATACAAGGCCAGTTTCTCAATTTTGTCAAACAAAATTTGTCGTTTTCGGATATATGACACTTTATCCGGCTTTTGAGAAAAAATTATTTTACCATTCTTTAGAAAGTGAAAGGCGCATGAGCAAAAACTAATATTATTTTGTGGACAAAAATATATTAGACATGTCCAAAACAGTTTATCCATATGTATATTTCATATGGATTATTTTACTTGGTAAAAAATTCAAAGTTTTATCGAAAAAGTTTCTTCATTTCATCCGTTCATTACCACAAAATTTCTTCCATTTACTACGTTCAGTGTAAGCATTAATAGTTCAATGTCCACTCTAGTATTTATGACAAATTAAACAATATATTAGGGTCTATTTGGACATATATATATGTACAATCTTTTGCAAGCACAAATTAATTTATGAACATATCCATTAGACAAAATTTTAACCACTAAAACATATTTACATGTATGTATCCATAAAAAGATTATTCCAGAAAAAAAATAGGTGAGATGACCATAAAAGAATATATTTCATCAAATAGTCATAGGTTTTTTTGGTTTTTCCGCTTCGACTATGCTAAACCCTTTTTTAACAATTTAGGAAAAAGCTATATTAGTATTGTCCTCTCATTTTTTACTATTATTTTGGGTCAAAAAGCTACAGTTAATCCCTAATTATTTTCCGGGCGTCGGTGGCTTTCATAGCACCAGCACTTATCTCATTCGTCAATCCTTCTGATTCATTTTCTCTATCATGTTTTCTTCGATCCTCTATGTTTCGATGGTAGTGGAGATCTCTAGGATATTCATTTGGTGGTGAAAATTTACATATGGACGACGGCTCGTTGGAAGAATTGATGGTTCATGCGATCGAGGACTCTGCATTTGTGGCTAACTTTAATGTGCAATAATACACTTGGTGATGGATCTGAATCTGGTGATCTTATTCCGGTGGTATTGAGCCGTGAGGGTGTATTCTAGTTATGTGGTGGTTTTGGTCACGGGTTAGCTCTCGATTATTTTGGGGAAGTGCCGGTAAAGTCATGTTATGTTGTTTAGGATAGTTTGCGATTATCTTCTTCTTTTTGTTCAGTGAATTGTTTAATCATAGTATCCTTCCACCGCCATTTAGTTCAGTTGAATAATAGGTTTTCTTCGTTGTCTTTTGATTGATTTGTTCTTGTAAGGTTAACCTTGTGTGGGGATGCATAGTTCTAGATGTATACTTTTTTGGAAGAAAATTAGGTGGGTAGGAGTTAGATTCTCGTCATTTTGTTCTTAATTTTTTTGGGTAATCGCTTTGGTGAAGTTATTTCTTATTAGCTTCCTCTATTCGTCGTCTTGTATTTGGTTATATGGTTCTTTCAGCGGTTTTCCTCCGACTTTTTTGGTCCTTTTGAGAGTTTTTACCTTGGACTTTCATACCTTCCATGTTTTGTTTCTTTTTTGGGCATTAGCTTTTGATTCTAGGGATATGTCCACTAGCTTATATCTCCAGAGAGTTCATGTTCTCTGCCGGTTTTTGTTCATGCTTCTTGATGTAGATAAGTATAGGTTGATCTGTTTTCTTTGGGTTTGGTTTCAGTTTCTCGTTTTGTTGATTATAAACAACTATTTGGCTTTTTAATATGATCGGATGACAAAAAAACAAACTCTAATTTTTTTTCTTGTTATTGCTCAAATTCACCTTTTTAATTAAATATTCATGTATGTGTCTATAAATGTCCTAGATACCAAAAAGAGTGTATTGAATGAGTTTATATAAAAGTAATAAATTTTATGTCGTTGAAACAAAAATCTTAAAAGCTATTCAAAAATCCACTATGATTGGAATCATAGTAATGATGATTCTAAAATCTACCATCAAATCCACTATTGTTGAGAATATTTTAAGCCGGTAAATTTAAGACTCTAATTGGTAATATGCGTTATCGTTGTTGATTTGCAGTAGATTTTATGATTTGATGTAAGTTGCAATGAAGTTTATGTGGTACAATCTCCAAAATTATATAGTATATTTGTTGTAAAAATACGAGTTATCATTCTTTTCGAAACAAATGACTGATAACTTATATAATGTATGAGTTGCAGCAAAAGTTAATAAAAACGAATTGCGTTTAGATATTTATAAATAATTTATCACAAATCTAGTTATAAAATAATTTTAATTTTAATATAACAAAAAAATATTTAAAAACTAATAAAACACTAATGACCAACATATCATAATATATTTACAAATTTATAACATATTTTATTCACCTATTAGTTTGAGTTGTAAGTATTTTTGGTGGGTAAAGTTCTTCTTTAAAATTTAAAGTAATTCAATAAAATAAAAATAACCAACAAAAACATAAATTCTCAATTGTATAAATAAAAAACAAAAACTTTTGGCTGTAAAAAATTTAGGCTGTAGAGAATTTATTTCTTTATAGGTTGATTTAATAAAAAAAAGTTCTTTAAAAAGTGAGATAAATTGATCAAAATTTGGAGGAAGTGGTTGATCTTCCACATTATTATGATAAATATTATCGCTAATTTTACGAATAATTTTCTTTTTGAAAAGAAATTGAAAATAATCAATTTAACAAAGTCATCTTATGCAAAAGAGGCGTTTGGAAAAAATGGTTTTTGTTTGATAAAAAAAAGAAAATAAAAAGATTTTAATATTAATAAAAAATCATTTAAAGTCACGGTATTGTGGCTGTGAAAAATAATAAAGGAGAAAACAATTATTAATTAAAGTCACTGTCAAGACTTAGAATAGAAAAAACAAAGTAAAACTTGATTGGATAGAAATAAATTGTCAAAACTGCTAATATAAAATACGGCTTTTACAGCAACGACAATAACAAAACCAATCAACCCCCTTAATTCATGATAACTCGAGAGAAACAAATGGACCAATGATTGCACCACCTCTGCTGTCATCCCACAGAACCGGGGGTCAAACCATGCACTTGTCTCTAGTGAGAAGAACTACTTACTCGATGAAAAAAAATCATGATAACTCATATTACTGATCAAAGCTTAAATGATTTGGGGATGTTTTAGTGGAACTTTTATGTGGTTTTACATAGAACTCACAATAATTTCTATAATTCATCAAAATCATCTAAAAATCATTAAAACTTAAATAAAATCCTTAATTATTTGAATACATCTCCTTAAGCCTTTCAACACAAAAAACGATTAATTAAGTAAGTCAAATTGACAAACCACGTAGGAGATCTAATCCTTTTTCTACATTACAAAGCAACGATTAATTAAGTTAGTCAAATCGGCGCCAGCGAGAATAAACGATTAATCGTCTCGCTTATTCTCGCTGGCGCCGATTTGCTCCATGTCAAAATTGGCCATCGTATTAGCCCTCTCTGTTAATGTCCCCTACGAGAAAATTGTTCAATAGTAGTATCAAATTGAAAAATTGTGTATACACAACAACCGCAAAACACATTAAATTGAAAATTTGTTCGTTGTAAATACTTTATAATAATAATAATAATAATAATAATAATAATAATAATAATAATAATAATAATAATAATAATAATAATAATAATAATAATAATAATTATTATTATTATTATTATTATTNAATAATAAGGGTCAATTTGCTCAATATTATAAAGGGAATATTAAAAAACGGTATCGTTGGGCGACTGTATGTGCGATTAAACAGTTATTTTCCGATCATCTTTCCGATTGAAATCTCACCGCTTACGGCGATTTTGAGTGGCGTTATACTCGTTGTGTCGTGGCGGTTGTCTCCTCCTGGACACGATTGAAAGAGTTACCACGATGCCGATTTTCGTGCATTGTGAAGACGTGGGTTTGTGTTGCAACAGTTTCTATAAACCCGATTCATCCTGATCTTCCCTCATCCTCCAACGCTTCCTCATCTTCTCTTCAACCCCAAACCTTTCAAACCATCAATTTCTCCAGCAAATATCCATGGCCAACAATCAACGACAGCAAATCGATGAATTGGATCTCGGAATCGAAGATGAGCCTGTCGTGTTACCACCGGAAGCGGTGATGCAGGCGGCGGGAGAGAACCGATTTGTTGTTATCGGCAGACCATTGATGCCGTGAAGGCAGTATATCAGGACCATCATTGCTCATTTGCCGCGTCTTTGGGGGCTGGCCGGAATCATGTACGGCCGCATCCTTGATGATCGACGGTTCCAGTTCATATTCCCGTCAGAGGAGTCTATGAACGCGTTGCTTTGCCGCGGTCTGTGGTCCTTCGCCGACCGTATGCTTATAATGGAGATGTGGTATCCATTATCGAATTCATTTGAGTTGAACTTTATTCCCTCTTGTATCCAAGTCCGAGGAATACCATTGCAATTTCTGAATCGCGAAGTTATCTCCTTGATCGGGCGAGCCATATGACAGCTTCTTCATATTGATTATGATCCGGTGGTGGCGGTTCGGGTTGAGTTCGTGAGGATACTCATTTACTGGGATGTGCGGCAACCCTTAAGGTTTCGCCGTTACTTTCAGTTTCTACCTGGTATTAACACCTTGTTGTACTTGTCTTATGAACGCTTGAGAGGATTATGTGTCTCGTGTGGTATGCTCACGCATGACTCGGGAGCGTGTCTGTTACCGAATGGTCCACCACCTCCGGATAATGAAGATGGTGATGATGCATATCGTCACAACCAGAATGACTTTAGTGTTGCTCCTCTTATTCGCGGACCGCATGTGGCACCAATGGATCTGAGAGTTAATGTCCCGATGCAGAATGGGTTTCATTATGCTCCGCCTTTGGAGATCGCTCCTCCTCTGGATGTTCTGCCGTTGGCTGTAATGGCTCCATAGATTCCGCGACTCGAGCTGCCGTTAGTCATCCATTCCCAGCCTGGGAGCCCGCTGAGTACGAACCATACGGAGAGTGAAGCTGGTGATATGGAGCTTGATGAGACAGAGGATTCACGCAAGCGTAAATGGGAAGAAGGTGAAGCTTCGGTGAGTCAGAGGAAGAAGAAAGTGTCTGACCAAGGTGAGAGCAGTGGGACGGTTCGTGATGACGAGGATGACGAAGGTGCGGTGGGCCCTAAACCACCAATGGAGTCATGAGTACAGCGGTTTGAACTTTCAAGGATTGGACATTGACTTGACGGTTCGACGCCTCAAGGAGATACGAAGGAAGTATCTCCCGGACATAATATGCCTACTCGAAACGAAGCAAAAGGATGACTATATTCGTGACTTGTGTGTCGACATCGGCTACGATTATTACTTTACGGTACCGCCTCTAGGTCTTAGTGGTGGGATAACTTTGTTTTTGAAGAAGTCCTTTGATGTTGTTGTTCATTTCAATTCTGCAAATCTTGTACATCGAACCGTTTCTATTAATGAAATTAGCTTCGATTTATCTTTTGTGTACGGACATCCAGAACCACAACTTAGACATCACTTATTGGAAAAACTTGAGCGATTATCAACATCTAGGATTGGCCCTTGGCTCATTATTGGTGACTTTAATGAGATCACAAGTAACGCCGAAAAGAAAGGCGGACCATTACGATCAGAGCATACATCTACTGACTTCCGGAAGATGATTGCTACATGTGATTTTCATAACCTTAAGAGCATAGGAGATCGGTTTACTTGGATCGGAAAACGCCATAACCATGATGTCCGATGTTGTCTTGATAAGGCCATGGGAAATTCAGAGTGGCTCTCGCTATTTCCCTCGACTCTGCTGGAATTTCTCCCATTTGAAGGATCGGACCATCGCCCGTTGGTGACTTCGCTAATTCGACCATCCTTTGTGAAAAAGCAACGTTTTCATTACAATAACAGTTTGGTGTCCGATGAGGGGTTTAAACGAGAAGTAGTTGCGGCGTGGGCAAAACCAAGACATAATAACAACACTTTCGATGAGCGAATTAAGGAAGTAAGGACCACGATCTCGCATTGGAAGCGTAGTCACAAGACTAATGCCAGTAAACGTATTTTACAATTGAAGCAACGGTTAGATGAAGCTTTCTCTAACCCAAACATATGGACTTCAACCCGGAATGATATTCAGAAAGATTTAAATAAGGCATATCAGGATGAAGAGCATTACTGGAAAATGAATAGCCGGAACCAATGACTTAAGTTTGGCGATCGTAACACCAAGTTCTTTTATGCCAAGACAAAATCTCGGGTCGCCAAGATTAAAATCCTAGCTACTGAGGATGATAGTGGCAACATATACCGGGGAGATGATGAGATTGGTCAAGCGGCAGAAGCTCACTTCAAATCGTCGTTCACTAGTGATGGGTACGAGGAATCCACACTTACCAGCGTATTCAATGATTTTGAGCATCGTGTGTCGGCTCATATGAACCATGAATTAACTCAAATGGTCACGGAGGATGAAATACGAGTTGCGGTGTTTAGTATTGGAGCAACAAAGGCTCCAGGACCAGATGGGTTTACAGTGGCATTCTTCCAACAGTTCTGGGAAGATATCAAAACTGATATTGTTGCTGAGGTGACTGAATTCTTCCGCACTGGTAAAATTCTCGGTTATCGAAACCATACAAATATTTGTTTGATACCAAAAAGAGATCTCCCAATGAAGTTATCACATTTCCGACCTATTTCGTTGTGCAACGTCACTTATAAAATCATTTCCAAAATACTAGTAAATCGACTCAAGAATCATCTACCGAACATTATCTCTCTAAATCAAGCGGCTTTCATTCTAGGAAGGAACATCCTGGAAAATGTCATCATCGCGCATGAGGTCCTCCACTCGCTCAAATATAGGAAACGATGGGCTATATGGCATTCAAAACAGACATCACCAAATCCTATGACCGCCTGGAATGGTCCTTCTTACGCCGTACAATGACTGCTATGGGTTTTTTGACCACTTGGATTAGCTGGATTATGGCATGTGTCGAATCGGTTTCCTTTTCGGTACTGATTAATGGTAACCCTCGAAGTGAGATTACACCAGGACGTGGGATAAGACAAGGGGATCCTTTATCTCCTTACCTTTTCATTCTATGTGCTGAGGTTCTAACTTATATGCTCGAATCAATGGCTCTCAAAAAGCGTATAAAGGGCATAAAACTTAACTTTGCAGGTCCAACTTTGCATAACCTTATGTTTGTGGATGATGCATTGTTCTTTTGTCATGCTCACCCACGTTCCTGCAAGACTATTATGGAAACGTTACGCAAATATGAAAAGGTTTCAGGTTAGTCAGTTAACTTGAACAAATTCGCCATCACATCCGGTTCCAGAGTATCTGCTAATGTCAAAATGCGTTTGAGGCATATCCTTAATATACACAATGATGGTGGTAATGGGAAGTACCTCGATTTACCAAGACAAGTCGGACGCAAAAAGAAAGACATCTTCAAGTTTATTGTAGAAAAGGTGCAAAAACGAATAAGTAACTGGACGAATAAGTTCCTCTCGGATGATGGCAAAGAGATTATTATCAAAACGGTAGCACTTCCTCTACCGGTTTATACAATGAATTGTTTCAAACTACCAAAAAGAATCTATGAAGATATCGAGGCAACTTTAGCTAATTATTGGTGGAACAAAGGACATGATCAGAAGGGTATGCATTGGTTTGCTTGGAAGCGGTTAAGTAAATCTTAACGGGATGGAGGCCTATGCTTTCAGAACATTGAGAATTTTAATAATGCTCTTCTTGGTAAGCAAGTGTGGCAACTACTACATAACCCAGAGTCACTTGCTGCGCGAGTTGTTCGAGGCAGATATCACCCGAATGGGACCATCATGGAAGCACAAATTGGGAAGAAATCTTCATTTATATGGAGATCCTTGCTTGAAGGTCGAAACTTGGTACAAAGAGGTATGCGTGTAATTATTGGTAATGGTCAAAATACGAGAATTTGGGCGGATAAATGGATTCCTGACTCGACGCCACGACCACCCCGACACCTATGTGGACCTCTCACAAATGTCACCACGGTGGCTGAATTGCTCACGTCCACACAAAATGCTTGGGACCGGGATAAGCTCCTAGCAAACATTGTACCGGAAGATGTAGAGATTATTGAAAGGTTAAGATTAAGTCGATTTTCAGAATTTGATTTTGTGGGGGTGGGCCTTTACTCCACAAGGTCACTATACAGTTAAAACAACCTTTCGGTTAGCTGAGCAGATCAGTAGCAGAATAACTCAGCCGATTCCAGGAAATGCAAGACTCAAAGCTGCTGTGTGGAATCTGAAAACAGTCCTGAAACTTAAGCATTTCCTCTGGAAGGCACTATCATCATCTTTACCTGTAGGGACCATCTTGAGGCAACAACGCATTACAATGGATGTCATTTGTAAAAGATGCTGCGAAGAGGACGAGAGTTTAGACCATCTGTGTTTTTCAATGTTCGTATGCAAAGGCCATTTGGAGGGGTCTTCAGGTAATTGATCCGGTAATTCTTAATACAAATGTTCCATTTGAAGATAAGGTGGCAACCATTATGCCCAACAGCCACAACCCCATGCTTTCATCATTAGATCGTCAGACCCCGATCTCGGCGATGTGAAGAATTTAGAAGAGCCGGAATCTTCTGGTATACCAGAAACAACAAAGTAAATGGTGCCATGATTTCTGCAAGATTTACCAGGATGCAGCAGAGATTTCATCCATGCAAAGCCGTCAGACCATACCGACTACAAGCCATAAGGTTATCTCATCATGGAAGCGTCCTCCAAAGTGAGTGGATTAAATGTAACTTTGATGCTAGCTTCCGAGACTCTGACCCATCTCACTCGGGTTAGGTAAGCAGGAATGCGGACGGGATGTACTTAGAGTCAGGTCATGGCATTGGCTACGCTTGTGATGATGTCGTCGAAGCGGAATTACAGGCCTTACTTATGTCGATTCACCAAATGTGAATAAAAGGGTATCGCCAAGCTATCTTTGAAGGTGATAGTAAAACACTTACACTTTTGACCAATGGGAAGGATTGTTGTCTGCTACATCATAACTTAATATCTGAAATTTGCGGCTGGCTGAACCGATTCAGGAGCGCAGAAGTGGTCTGGGTAAACCGAGAGGCAAATCAAGTGGCCGACTGTTTATCGAAACTACCTTTTCAGAATGATTCATTGTTTGAAGCTTTCTCACTAGTTCCTCCTTGTATAACAAACTTATTGTCGAATGATAATCATTAATCAAGAATAAGTTCGGAAAAAAAAATATAAAGGGAATATTGTTTAAGTATGTGGGTTTTAAAAAAATATTGGCAAGATTTTACAGCAAAAAAACTCCCACTTTAAAAAAAATAGGGGTAAAAAATTAACATCACATTGAGAGGGAATATGAGAGTTAATTAATAAGTGTTTCATGGTCATCGATTATAATTTTTCTAATAATAATCAAATTATGGGATATCTTCATGAAAATGGTAAAATAACATACAATTATTATTTTTTGCGCAGAGGCAATTGATCATGTGCTACTCCAATGTGATTTTGCGCAGAGGGTCTGGGAGGATGTGCCCTTGGTCATCCCTACTTTCCAGGACTCTCCCTCCTTATCTTCTTTTCTTGATGCCATGCATACATCTAAGGCTTTGCCACCAATGGGCTTGGGTAATGTGGATGCTTACCCATGGGTGTGCTGGCAGTTGTGGAAAGCTAGGAACCATCTTATTTTTAATAAGGAGTTGCTTCAGGTGAATGAGGTAATTCATATTGCTCTTGTCAGTGCCCGTGAATGGCAACAAGCTCCCTCTCTTCAAGCAAAGGTGGTTAGCCATCGCTCCCCTTCTTTGGATGGTACAGATGTTCTGCCAATGACCTTGCATGTGGGTTACAGTAGTTGGGTAGATGAATCATGGGATTCCACTCTAAAAAGTGTGGTATGGGATGGCATTAAGCTACTCCGAATGGAGCTACTTTGGCTAGGTATGTCTCTTTCAAGGAGGGGTTACCATCGCCTCTGGCGGCGGAAGCCTTGGCTGTTTGGACAGCGCTTAGCCAGGCTCTTGTGTTAAGGATGGATGAGTTGTGGCTGCACTCTGACTCCCAAGTGTTGGTCAATTTAATCAATCATGGCGAAGACCATATTGACATTCTTGGTTTTCTTACATATATCAGGGGTCTTATCCCTTGATTTTCCTCTGTTGTTTTTTCTTTTATTCCTAGAAATACAAATTTTATTGCGGATTCGTTAGCACATCGAGCACTTTTGGTTCAAGATTCTTTAGTACGTGAAGTATAATAAAATGTTTCTTTTGTGACAAAAAAAACATATATTTATTATTTCGGATGCACTAGTAGTACGATCAAACTGCCTAATCAAACCAAGAAAATCTAGCCACGTCGATGACCTTTTAATATGTTAGGAGTGATTGCAAAATAACCCACATATTATAGTCAATTACAAAACTAACATTCTCTCTCTTAATTTTTCAAAATCCCATATTCCATCATTCTAAAAAACAAATATTTACGAACATTGTCATTATTTATCAATATTTAATTAAAAATAAAAATTTAAAAATACAAAAACACCTTTAACAACTTCACATATTCATTAAAATATCATCTTTTTTAATTTTTTCAACCACCATCAACAATTAAAATTAAAGCTCTAAATGTTTTTTTAATGTCATTTTCAAGCTTTAAAAGCTCAATACTAATATCAAACATCATATGCTCTAATGTCCCCGACATTTCAAACCAAATATCACTATATTTTTCGTTTTTCAGAAACTCAAATTTTTAATCTTACACTATCATACATAACGACTCAAAAAACTTTGGTTTCGGTTCTGGACACTTGGAGAAGCTAAGAGACAGCTCAAGTTAAATCAAGGTAACTCCCAAGCTTCACTTTTGTGAAGATGCGAATATGTGTTATGCAGATTTCACGTGATGTCTGAAACCATAGCAGACTTCGGGTGAAATCTGCTAGTCAACACAGAGGTTAGTTCTGTAGTTGAAAAATATTTGAGTAGACTTCAATTAAAGTCTGCATGTTTTCTTTGAAAAAAAATAGCAGATTTCGGGAAAAATTTAGCATACTTCACCCAAAGTCTGCTCTAAATGCAGATTAGTTTTGAATTTGACCAAAAATTTTGACTTTTTAGAGCAGATTTCACGTGAAGTCTACGTCAAAGTGAGGTAATTTTTGTAGGTTAAAATTATAGCTTAACGCCGCCCGGTTTAATCCTATACTACCGATCTAAGATTAATTAAGATTCGGAGAGAGTTGGGTACATCCTCACTTTGGCCACTCGTAGATGGTCAGACCTCAAATGCATCTTCCTTACGGAAAGACATATTCTCTTCATCGACTTTGTAAGAACACTTCTCCATTTATATGAAGAAGAAATTGGTTTTAATTTTACTAGT
This sequence comes from Anastatica hierochuntica, assembly GCA_900406275.1. NCBI lineage: Eukaryota > Viridiplantae > Streptophyta > Magnoliopsida > Brassicales > Brassicaceae > Anastatica > Anastatica hierochuntica. The sequence continues at coordinate 24,494 of OVAN01003474.1, forward strand.
TGATAGATATGAATGTCTAAGACCTTCCTATAGATAATTAATCCAAAAACAAGATTTAGATGATCGGAAGATCTTTTACACCAAAACGAGACAGATATGAAATCGTAATAGATTTACACACATTGTTGATGACATAACTTCAAAACTAATTGTTATCTACACAACCCGACCGAAAAATTTAGACCCTAGATATTCTCTATCGGTAGCTCAAGTTTCACCCCGATAAGATATCGTTTGCCTTATCAAACTCATCTTTCTTCCAAACTGGTCGCGCAGATACCCCTCGCCTCGTGTCTCTCTCCCTTGCCTCGTCTCTCTCTCTCTCTCTCTCTCTCTCTCTCTCTCTCTCTCTCTCTCTCTCTCTCCCTCACCTCGTCTCTCGCCCTCGCCCTCGCCCTCGCCCTCGCCTCGTCTCTCTCACTCTCTCAACGATAATAAAGGAAAAGAAGATTTAGGTTTTTAGGATTTGGTGGAGATTAAATATGATGGCTTTCCGGGTTCTCTTTAAGGGTTAGGGCTTTTTACAGAAACTTAAAATGACCCAAAACGATGGTCCGGTGTGTTACATAATGGCTTTGCTAAAATAGAGATGATCGATCAAGAAATCAAAGAGATTACAAAGAGTATGGCCTAGAGATACAATGTGTGTTAAAAAGAGATATGATCTGACAAAATGTGTACAAAAAGAAAGAGACACAATAAGAGTTAAATAAAGAAGAGACATGCAGTCATTACACCATAATAAGCATTTATGCGTCAGTGCTCAAGTAAAAAACAGTGAAATCGTTACACCAAAACAGTGAGCCCATTGCCACAACTTTGTTATGCTTCATAAGTTTACGCTTCGTCTCACTTCCTTGTATGTCCATGTGATTCCCATTGCCACTGAATCCAGGAAAATAAGTGAGGATGGATCAAATCCACTAGCCCTTTTTCGTTTGATACTCATACCTTCCAAACAAATCTGCCTTTTCCATTGTATCATTATCTCCAGTTGGTACAAAGCTCCATCTTCATTCAGATCCACAATATGAGAGATTTTTTAGTTTACCGAGATTAAACCCGAACTAATCGCAAGAGCACGATGGTCACTTGTAATATAGCATTGAGATTGATCCACAAGGAGCAAACACGAACACATTAAGCTATATAGAATCTATGGTTAAGCTAAACCAATATAAGAGATTCAGGTTGAACTAATAACTACTTAAGCAATATGAAACTCGAGAAACAAGAACTAAGCAAAGAAATAAACAAGACAAAAGATGAAGTTTGCAAATGATGATAAAATGATGTGGATCATAGACTAGATAATTGAAATAAGGAGATCAAGTGCTAATCAATGATGCTCAATCATGCAATAAGAATCATTCAATGGCAAGAACCAATCAAAGTCAACTAACTCATTACCATGAGACTAATCCATTCACTAATCACTTAATCATACAAATCTCTCGATGATGATTAAGCAAATAATGATCATTAAGCATAATTTCTATAAGCCAAAAATTCATCTCAATCAACTATTCCCACAGGTTGAGAATGAAAAGCATGTTTAAAGTTCTCTTGGGAATTTCATCGAACACCTTCCGAGCGTGAAATTCCTAAAGTCTAGATTCAACTTTTCCAAGTCTAATCTAGCATTAAGCAACCTCTAAACATGTGAATCTATAAGAATCAAGCATCAAACATCATTCATCAACTCTCAATCATCTCTAAATCTTTCTAACCCATAATCCACATCTATGAGACTACTCACACATGTCTAAAAAACTCATAAAATGATAGAATCAATGATAATCATCATTAAAAAAGAGAAGAGATATGAAAATCCAAACTTTCTTAAAGAATTATAAAGATTCAACAAAAAGCTTTGATCTTAGCTAAGAGAGGCTCAAAAAAATCACACTTAGGTTTAGAAAATATTTAGAAATGTATTTATAGTGAAATAGTTCAGATTGGATCGACCCCAGGGGCGGACCCACATCACTTTTAAGTGTGGCACGTGCCACATGCTGAATTTTTTTAAAAAAGAAAGCTATTTGAGCGTGTCTTATATACATGCAAACGTATCTTCAGTTTTTTTTAAAAAAATATATGTCCAATTATAGCAAATAATAGAATCCAATAAGCCTACATTATGAAGCGCAATTGACCTAATACTAAAACACTACAATTATTCCATTAACCTAGTCTTCCTCCTAATTAATGAATTCTTTTTCCTGTGTCGATTTTTTTGATCGACGAAGTATAATATCCGTGAAGATGAAAGATTTGCTAATTTGAAAAGTCTAGGAGATCTTGCACGTGTGATGATGGAGACAAGGAAACATCTTTCGCATCCTCAGGTTTATCAACTCTTGAAGTTAGTTCTGACTTTACCTATAGCCACCGCTTCAGTGGAAAGATGTTTCTCTGCGATGAGTATTGTGAAGACTATCTTGCGTAATCGGATGAGTGATCAATTTCTAAACGATTGTTTAGTCTGCTTTGTTGAGAGGGAATTGTTTGAAAATGTGACAAACGAGACAGTAATGAAAAGGTTTCAGAATATGGGATAACGTAGAATAAATTTGTAGGTTCTTTTATTAGAAAATTTGTGGAATTTTTCTTTACAGATTTTCAGATTATTTTTTTAATAAAGTTACTTTATATTTGTGCCCTGGGTTGAATAGCTTTCTGGATTCGCCCCTAATCGACCCAGGACAAACCGGGTCGGAACTTGGTTGATATGGTGATTTCAGGCATCTTGGCGGGCTGGACAGGGGAGTGTGGACCGCCAGGATTGTCATATGGCCCGCCAGGAATCTTTGTGACTGGCTGGCGGGCTGTGCAGAGAGGTGCAGGTCGCCAGGAATTGTTGTGTGGATCGCCGGGTTTGCTGACAGCATATATGCCTTTGGTATTTCACTCATAACTCTTGAACCGTAGCTCGGAATAACGTGAAACCACCTCTAAAATAAAGCTAACTCAATTTCTATCTTGTGTCAAGATTTGAGTTCAATCCAATCACGGGAAGGCTTCCATCTGATCAAATATTTAAGACATTTTGGTTGGTTCTCCATCTAACATCTACTCATTTGCATCCAAGAACATTTTCTTCATGATTCTTTAAGCTCCATGCCTTTTGCATCATTCAATCCATCTATTAAACTCCAAATTACCTAAAAGTTCTAAAGAAAAGCAATGTCAAATACCAAATATAGTTTAAGACTCTAAGACGATCAATCTAAACTAAATGAGACTAAAACTAATACTAAAGCTTCTAAATGAGTTAAAGGAGATTGAAAACCATGCAAAACTAATACTAAAATGATACAAAATACAAAAATATTACACAACATCTCCCATTCTTTCTCTGCAAAAATTGAATTCAAATTCTCAAACCTCCATTTACGCTATTGAATTGTAAGAAATAAAAAGAACTAGTGATAAAACTTTCGCAAAAAAGGTCACTCATGTACACGATTAGTGAAGATTCCAAGAATCGTAGAGTTTTTAGGTGAAAAAAGTAGAGCTCTTTGATATGAAGGAAATTTTTGATATTGAGTTGCAAAGACTATTGTTTTCAAAACTTTTACTATTCAGGTTTGTTTTTTGGTCTAAGAAATTTGGTTTTTTCTTATGTCTCAATTCTCTTGAATCCCATAAAGTTATTTTGGATTCAGACACAAATTTTAGCGTTTTTGTAGATCGGGGTATTTAAGTTTGTTTATATGTGCAATTAGAATGTTAAGTTTAGTAACGTAGAGCATCACAAAAACGTTGTAACTCTATAGATAGAACGTGATTTGATAGTTTTAGGGGGATATTGATTGTGCTCCCATTGTAATAAAAACTAAATTATTTGTCGAATGATTATCAGCTTATGTCATTACATGTCGCCTAAGGATTATGTCATAACATATGGCCTAAGGATAAAAGTGTGGACTCCATCCCTAGTTACGACACTGAGTATTATATTCCCTTCATGCTCTTTCTTTACGAATTTAGGAAAAATGAAAACTATGGGCTTACCCATATATTAAGTGGTTGATATGATAAACGGAGAATCAGAATGTATTTTAAGGGTTTGAATCTGTGGCAGAGAGTGTACTCGAGCATGCGTTGAATGAACATTGTTGGGGTCAAAAACTGTCCCGACGAAATCGATGCCTGAAAAGGGTCTTAGAAACAATGTTTCCTCCTTCGAACATGGGAATCGTAAAGATATCTGAAAGCTCCGAGATTCCCATCGTTCAAACTGTCTCTTCCCGACCCGGTTTCAGAGCTTCGGAGGTAGTCGATCATGACCAATCTCCACATAGAATATGTTCGTCCGAAAGAAACTAAAAACATCCGAGTACCAAGGCTAGCGTCAATGGTCCTCGGATAAACTTCCACAAGACCACACGATAAGTCCTTCGAAGTAATGAAAAACCACTAAAAAGCGTTAGAAAACCGCGTCGCTTCGCAGGAATGTCTAAAACGCCGATTGACGCCAAACCTA
>OVAN01003475.1:0-28974 GCA_900406275.1 Anastatica hierochuntica
ACAGTCAGAAATCCTTAGGTTCGACGAGTTGTTCGTCTCTCCTGTGACAACAACGGCGACAACGACGGCGATAACAACACATTATTCAAGCGAGAATACTTACAGCGTTTGTTCGTGTCATTGTAAGAGTGATAGCGAAAGCGAGAGAANACTTACAGCGTTTGTTCGTGTCATTGTAAGAGTGATAGCGAAAGCGAGAGAACGATGACGCTGGTTTCTTCAAAGTTTATTTCTCAGATTCAGTGTTCGTCGTTGTTTCTACTCGCCGGAGAAAGACGGACGATTTAGGGTTTGCTATTTCTCAGGGAAACTCATCGCGTTAGATGCCAAAACTAGACAGGGGTATTTTCGGTATACCGTGTGTTAAATATGCTAGGGTTGGGAATTTTGGGCTTGTGTGCTAGATGTGGCCCAAAAACTAAAAAGTGTGCTATCTAAGGGAATTTCTCTTTTTTCTTCATCTTCTATAATTAATTTTTTGATTAATCAGGTTACTGAAATTTATTACTAATTAGTAATATTGTCACTGTCAGATTAAAATTTAAAAGACACGAACACATAGATTAACATATTTTGTTTCCATACACATATAGATTAACTAGTGCTAAACTTGGTTGAGTAACTAAAATGTTAATCCGATGACCCGCGGACCGACCCGCTAACCGCTTATATAGGCGCGGGTCAGGATTGGTCAGTTTTTCCGGGGACCGCGGCCCGCGACGGTACGACCCGCAATGATCCAAATGAATTTAAGACCGCGGCGGAACGGGATAATTGGGCGCGGGAAAACCCAATTGACAACACCATTGTAAACTCATAAAGTTGAGGAAAAAAATCTCAAATGTAAAAAAAGACAGCAGAGAGAGAGAAGCAGCCAAACATCACGGCTAAAAATAATGCACACGCTAAACAACACCACCGGTTCACAAGATCCGATCGACCCGAATCTCGACCCGGATCAATTTTCCAACCGAAATCACAATCATCCACAGTCTCGACGGCCGCGCGGGTTCGCCGTGACGGCTTCAGTGTCGATGGGTCCAACGGAAAGTGATGTAAACAACGGAAACATGGCTGGAATCGGCGGTGGAGAGACGAGCAGCGGAGGAGGGGGGAAGGGGAAGAGAGAAAGAGAGAAGGAAAAGGAGAGAACTAAGCTGAGAGAAAGACACCGAAGAGCAATCACAAGTAGAATGCTCGCTGGATTGAGACAGTACGGGAATTTCCCGTTACCGGCGCGTGCGGATATGAACGATGTAATCGCTGCTTTGGCGCGTGAAGCTGGCTGGAGTGTAGACGCCGACGGTACTACTTATCGGCAATCACATCAAACAAACCATGTGGTTCGATTCGAGCTTTCCAACTCTTTTCTTTTCAAAGTCCAAAATTTTTCAACTCTCTTCATCTATAATTCAATACCCATTAGCTCAGTTTGATCAAATGTTTATTAGCTTCCTCTGTTATCATTATCAATTGCTTCAAGTTTGTGTCTGAAGCCAATGCTAGTGATAGTAATATGAACTTGATAGATAAAATCTTGAATTGTTTATGGCATTGGGTAGGTGCAGTACCCAGCGAGATCTATTGAGAGTCCTCTTTCTTCTAGTACTTTGAAGAACTGTGCTAAGGCTGCACTTGATTGTCAGCAGCATTCAGTTCATGGAAACCTTTCTCCCGTGTCTCTTGATTCTGTTGTTATCGCTGAGAGTGATCATCCTGGGAATGGAAGGTATGCGGGTGCTAGTCCTATTACCTCGGTAGGATGCTTGGAAACCAATCAGGTAACAACTGAATACGGGTGAATGAGAATAGTAAAGTTCAAATTCATTGCATTGTTAGGAGAGTGGACTTTTGCTCCACTCTTTTCATCTGACAGTTTTGTTGTTCTTTCAGCTCATACAAGATGTTCATTCGACAGAGCCTCGTAATGACTTCACAGAGAGCTTTTATGTCCCGGTGTACACCATGCTTCCAGTGAGCTTCTGATGAGAGAACTCTGTGCTCTAAGTGTATATATATACATAAATCATAGATAGTAGTTCTTTTGCCACCATCCTTAGTTTTCTCAAGCTAAAGTTCTACAATTTGTCTTTCAGGTTGGTATTATAGACAACTTCGGCCACTTGGTTGATCCTGAATGTGTAAGGCAAGAATTAAGTTACATGAAGTCATTAAATGTCGATGGAGTGGTAATAGATTGTTGGTGGGGAATAGTTGAAGGCTGGAATCCTCAGAAATATGTATGGTCTGGCTATAGGGACCTCTTTAACATTATCAGAGACTTCAAACTTAAATTACAGGTCTGAAGTTCCTTGTAGAGCTTTATCAAAATGCATCTTATGTCACCAAACTGTAACTATTGCGATAAACAACAGAATTTTTCGAAGTATCTTAGCAATTAGCATATGGTATCTTTGAAGGTGGTGATGGCATTTCATGAATATGGAGGGAATGCATCTGGAAATGTTATGATCTCGTTGCCACATTGGGTTTTGGAGATTGGAAAAGAAAATCCAGATATATTTTTCGCTGATCGTGAAGGAAGAAGAAGTTATGAGTGTTTGAATTGGAGCGTTGACAAGGAACGGGTATTGCATGGGCGAACTGGTATAGAGGTAGTTAAGAAGATCACTCATTGCTCGTAATGTGCTAAGCATTTTGGTCACATGACTTCTACTTTCTACTGTTCAGACTACTGTTTCTTCGTTTCTAAAACTTGATTATTCAGGTGTATTTTGATTTTATGAGAAGCTTCCGGTCAGAGTTTGATGACTTGTTTGTCGAAGGAGTAATTGCTGCAGTTGAGATTGGTCTTGGAGCTTCTGGTGAACTAAAGTACCCATCTTTCTCAGAAAGGATGGGTTGGATTTATCCCGGTATTGGTGAGTTTCAGGTATTTTTCGTATTGCTGAACAATACGTCCTAGTTCTAACTTGGTACATATGAAGTCTGAGCATGGTTATATTTTTCAACTTACTATTTGTCTCATTGCAGTGTTACGACAAATATTCGCAAACAAGTCTGCTAAAAGAAGCAAAATCACGAGGATTCGCTTTCTGGGGTAAAGGACCGGAGAATGCTGGTCAATACAATTCTCAACCTCACGAAACTGGTTTCTTCCAGGAAAGAGGTGAATATGACAGCTACTATGGCCGCTTCTTCTTAAACTGGTATTCCCAGTTACTAATAGCACATGCCGAGAACGTTCTTTCTCTTGCAAATCTTGCTTTTGAGGAGACAAAAGTTATTGTCAAGGTATTACAATCTTTTTGGCACTTATCCTTCAAAACCAGTAACGACCATAACAATGAGACTCATACAGCAAAAAAATTGCAGATACCGGCGATTTACTGGTCATACAAGACAGCTAGTCATGCTGCCGAATTAACTGCGGGATACTATAACCCTTCAAATCGTGATGGGTACTCTCTTGTTTTTGAAACTCTGAAGAAATATTCAGTGACTGTGAAGTTTGTATGCCCTGGGCCACAAATGTCATCTAATGAGCATGAAGAAGCATTAGCTGATCCAGAAGGTTTGAGTTGGCAGGTAACGACACTTTTCTTTATCACCTCTAGCTTTCTTGTTTCTCTGCAAATGTTTTTTCTTAAGCATAAGTCGGTTACTGCGGCAGGTGATCAACGCAGCCTGGGATAAGGGACTTCTTGTGGGCGGAGAGAATGCGATAACTTGTTTTGATAGAGAAGGATGTATGAGATTAATCGAAATGGGTAAACCAAGAAACCATCCAGATAGGTACCACTTCTCTTTCTTCACGTATCGCCAACCTTCTCCTCTGGTTCAAGGATGCACTTGCTTTGCAGATTTAGACTACTTCATAAAACGCATGCACGGTGAGATTTACCTGCACGCGCACACAATCAGTCAACACACATGCCTGCATTGCGTAGTTGTTCTTACAATCGTTTGTGTTTAATTTGCAGGAGACATACAGAGATAAGCAGTCCGTGGAACGTAAAATAGAGCAATAGATGTTGCAGGGTATTAGGGTATTCTTAAGTCTTTACTTGGAAAACTGTTTTCTTTTATCATCAGGGCTTAAAATTAAGAACAGCTTTGTTTGAATCACATATTGTAAGAGATCTGTAAAAACCCTGACACTTCACTAGTTGATGATGAACTAACTAATTGTAAGAGCTTTCTTTTCCTGCAGTTTTTGAACTAAATCTCATCCATTATTTCTAAAATTTCAACATGTGAGTAATGTTTGTTAAATTCCATAGCTCTAAATCCGCTCATATAAACTAAAAATACACATATTCAGTTTTGTTTTGGTTGTTCATAATCTTAAAAGTAGTCAGTTATCCAATAAGAAAATGCTATCTTTTAAGAACAAAGAAATAGAAAGAGTGCACAAAATCTGACTTGTGTTCAAGAAATATATATACGCAACAAAGTTTGAGCAAGTTAACAAATTGCAGATCCTCTTTAAAAATTACAAACTTACCCGTACTGAAGAAGAAAAACATATCCAAAAAGGAATTGTAGGGAATGGTTTCATTGCTTACTATATCCGAACAAAAAAACCATTATCCAAACTAAACCGAATCCCCGAAAAAGAAATCAAATTCAATTCTCTTTAAAGTCCTCCAAAAGTTACTAGAAACCAATACCACAATTAACCTTATCAAACAAGATTCAGCTCAATCACATTTTAGTGATAAACAAATCTGAACATTGAAACTAACTCAAAACTGGATTACGGCGTCTCTAGTTAACATGACCAAGGCATAACTCCTAGATTCAATCATCATCACCAACTTTACTTCACTCTAATACTAACATAAACCCTAATATATCTCCAAACCTCATAAAGCATAAAGCTTCAACATTTACAGAGTTTCCATCAGCTCCGTTTGAACCTCTAATTCAATTAGAAAATGAAATTCAAAGACAACATCTATAGCTACAAAAAAACAATAGATCCTTAAATTTCCAGAAGATGGGCATTACTCATCATTCTTCAAAACTAAGAAAAGTTTCTGGATTTGGAGAAAACCCAATAACGAATCAAACAAACTACACAGCTTTCAGAAACAACATAGACAAACAATAAACAATAGATTTCAATATTATAGCTTAAAGGAGGAAGAAAATAGCGTCAGATCTGGAAAAAAAAAGGGTTGGATCCTAAGTTTATTCACCTCGGACTCCGATTCAGTTGATGCAAGGCGGGAACCGATCCCTGCTCACAAACCTAACCATGAACAGACACGTGGCGGTGTCAGCCGATCGGTTCCCGACCTGCACCAAGCGAATCTGAGACCGCCGGTAACTTTTTATCATCATCATCTTCTCTTTTTTTTCTCTCTCTCATCAGAAAATAGATTTAAAAAAAAAGAGAAGAGAAAGAAACAGTTGCCATATCAGGCAAAGATTTTTTCTCTTTATTAAAACTGAGAAAACCTTAGCCTGCTTCGCTGTGTATTAAGTGAAAGTAACGAACCAATCATGTTTAGACGCGTGCCCAAATAAATTCTAACTCGACTCCTCATGCGCGCACGTGACCTGTTACGTGAAACCGGTACGAAGATTTCAAATTAAAAATTCCGGTTTGGATCCTTCAAAAACAATGACCTAAACCTTGATTAGTGATAATATTAATCTGCATTTAGAGAAACTTACCAACAAAAAAAAATGATAAATGCACATACACATAACTCACATACTTATATTTAACATAATTTTTTTACAAAATTCTTACAGATTCCGGTTCATTCCGGTTTTGCTTGAAACAAAAGTAGTATAAAGATTTGATGTATAGATATAGAATATGCACAAAACTTAATCAACAAAGTTAACTAACTCTGGAGCTAAGGAGGGGGCCGATCCACGACTAAGCAAAGCCAAGACCGAACCACCAGTGCTTAAGATTCGTGGAACCACCACTCGAGCAATTCTTGGTAGAGTTGGGTAAGTTAGAGTACCGACAATAAACCAATTCAGGCTCATAAGAGCAACTGCATCTAAAGCCGGTTTATTCTTAACCGTTGAGAAAAACTGAACCACACTTTTCAAAGAGATGGCAACCACAGTGAAGAGTGCACCTATGAGTGGAGTACACAGCTCTTGTTCTTTGGCTCCATACATTACTATGCCCACCACAAGAGCGAGCATTGCGCTGAATACACTTCTTGAAACCGCAATGTCTCTTTCTAAACCGAGGACTTTTGGTGTTAGTTCTTCCTCTTTCGGGATTGTTGCTTTTGCAAACGGGTAAGGAGATGCAAACTTGGATTTTCCCTTTGAACCATAAGGAATGTTTCGGATTTCGCTTGATTCTTCCTTTGGTTTAACTTTTCCTTTAGTGCTCTGGTATTCTTTTCCGTAAATTTCCTTTAATCGAAGATTTTCCTCCTTTAGTTCTAGCAGCTGTCAAAATCCACAATGCTATATTAGAACATATTTATCCGGATAAATGCGACAAGACAATTCAACCGGTTTTCATACCTCAGCTTCTAGCTTCTCTATTCTTGAAATGGCTTCATCATGTTCATCTTCTAGTTCATCTAATTCGCGTTCCATGCTTCTATATTCTTTAACTGCTTTCCGGAGATTCTCTTCTATTTCTTTTCTGTTCCATTCAAGACTCTCCAGCTCATATCGCAACTCATAAAGACTCTGCTCAAGCTGTAAAATACAAATGGATCTTCCTCAATTGTATATGATACAAATCTAATTGTCGAAAATCCTCTTCTGTTTCTTATCAAAATTCGCCTAAAAGACTCTAACCTTATCTTGAACCTTAGTGGGTCATTACCAAATATTGCACATTCGTTTAAAAGAGAGTCAATCAAATATTCCCGAGACAATCAAAGTAAATACCAAATCTTGAACCTTTTGTTATAGTTTCAAGATTACTAAAATTGGATACAAGAAAGGCTTTCTTGAAACCGAAAAACGAACCAGTCTTTCCCTTGGTATAGAGACGAAGAAGCGAATCGGGAACGTAACGAGGAGAACAAAACCCCAGATCGAGCCCCACAGAGCTCTCCAGAACATCTTTAAGTTGAAACAAATAGCAGAGCTCACCATATCAGTAGAGACAAAGGTTGTCACAAGAGCTGTTCTAAGACAGAACACACATGCAGATATGCAGATAAAGAAAGGTCTTGTCATCAGATATACTGATGATGATACCAACCCTGAAACCAAACCTCCGACATCCATTTTTTTTTATTCTTCACCGACAAAAAAAGTTCCCTCTAACAACAAAAACACACAAATGAATTTCAAATTTGAAGAATTTATAACTTTTGAGTATATGTCAAATTATTTTAGGAGAAGAAGCTTACCGTTTTTAGGCGAAGAATTAAAGAGTGAGAGTAAGAGAAGAAGAAGTAGCGAAGTGAGCTTTTCAGAGAGAAGCAAAAGAAGAGAGTCAACTAGGTGAAAGAGACAGAGATGTGGCAGTGAGAAGAGAGCCGTGAGTGACACGTTTTTATGTATTTCCCCAGGTCATACGGATTTTGGATAAAGATCGTTGGAAATAACAAATATAAAAAATAGGAAAAATCGCATAAAAATCTTCGAAACACTTTCTCACACTTTAAACTGTGAAATTTTTTTACTACCAGTTTTAACTTTTAAAATGACACTTTTATCATAAAAGACCTCCAAAAGATTTACTTGTTCTTCAAATCAAACAGGTGACTTACTACAGATAAATATAATGATGGGTCAGTTTTTTTTAATAAACAATCTAATAAATAAATAATAAAGTACATTAAAAATCGAAAAAGTAGAAAAAAATTCAAAAACATCAAAACTTAAAAACTCAAATTTAAAAAACAAAAAACGTAAAATTCAAAAGTAATAAAATATTTAAATATATAAAAAATAAAATAAATATAAAAATAGTAAAATACATAAAAGATTTCAAAAAATTGGAATAAACTATAAAATATAAATATTCAAAAAAATTTAAATTTTAAACTAAAATAATAATAAAATTTAAAGTTCAGTTTTAGTTATTATTATTAAATAACGATATAATTTTCTTTCATTTAACATTTTTCAAGATATCTCATAACCTATCATTTAATAGCAATTTTGAATTTTTGTAAATTTTGAAATTTAAATTTTAAGATTTTTTTGTTTAATATTTAATTTTTGAATTCTTATTATTTATGGTTTCTTCCAAAATTTTGGAATATTTTATGTATTTTTTGGAATATTTGGCTCCTCGTAGTTGGCTTTCAAAGTAATTTTTTCTCGCCTACATAAATTTTTTTTTTCATTTTTAATGCAAGTCGGTTTATTTCTTTCCTGTCCACTTCAATTGATCATATAAAAGGATAAAAATTGATCTATATGATTTGTGTTTATACAAGTATCAAATTTCATTATCCATATTCAAACCATAATGAACTTCATAAAATTAAAATGAGAAATTATAATGAATATTACAAAGCCTAAATTATTTAAATGTCATATTTTATATTTAAATTTTATGATTTTTAAGTTTGAAAATTAAAAAAATTGAATGTTTTATATTTTATGGTTTATTCCAATTTTTTGAAGTATTTTATTTATTTTATTATTTATAATTATTTTTATTTTATATATATTTAAATATTTTATTACTTTTGAATTTTAAATTTTCTATTTATTAAATTTGAAATTTTAGTTTTAGAATTTTTTTTTGAAATTTTTCCTATTTTTAAAATTTTTAATGTATTTTATTGTTTATTGATTAGATTTTTAATTAAAAAAAATAAAACTGACACATCATCGTATTGACGCGTAGTACCCGTCAACTATTTGACTTGAAAAACAAGTACATTCGTTGGAGGTTTTTGTGATAAAAATGTCACTTTGAAGGTTAAAAGTACTTGTCAAAAAACTTCAAAGTTTAAAATGTCACACAACATAACGTTTTAAACAAAAAAACAAGGTTTAAAATGTTAGAAAGTGAAATTTTGAGAAGTTTTTATGCGATTTTTTCTAAAAATATATAATTGTTTAAGGTTTTGGTGTCTCTCATAAAATTTTGTTTTTTTGTTTAAAACGTTATGTTGTGTGATTAATTAGCTTCATAAAATATCAAAATTAAAAGCAATGTCTAGTTTTTGAATATAGTAATAATTATTATTTCAAAGGGAAAAATGTCAAAAAAAAAGAACAAACTTTCAAATTTAAGCCAAATAAAACTTCTGAACTTGTCAACAGGGGAGTACGCTGTGAAACAACATGTAAACGTTGTAACTCCGCTGAGAAAACGATTAATCACCTCTTTTTCGAGTGCGAATCAGTTAGACAGATTTGAAAATTTTGTAAGGATCCGGAGAGGACGGAGGCTTTTCCAACATCCTCAGTATACACAAATATGGACTACCTTTTCTGGCGGAATCCTTTGAGAAATCATGACAAGGAACGTTATGAACTTTTTCCTTGGATACTATGGCTTTTATGAAAAGCAAGAAATAATAATATTTTCCAAGGGGTACAATTGGATACAGATGAAATTTTCAAAAATGCGGAGATAGACTGCAAAGCATGGAAAGAAGCACAAATCTTGATCCCCTCCGAGGGAGAAACGGCATTTGTGGATCAAACCATTTATGATTGCATATGTTGCCAGGTAGATGGGTCCTGGAAACAAACAGACCCAACTTCTAGACTTGGCTGGATCTGCAAAGATAGAGATAACAAGATAATCTTGATGGGGGCGAAATGCCAACAACAGAACCTTTCACCACTACATTCTGAGATGAAAGCTTTACTATGGGCGATGTCAGAGCTTCACAACCGCGGAGTAAGCTGCCAGTTTTTCCAGACGGATTACGCGGAGCTCATAAAAGTAATCCAAAATCCCGATGGTTGGCCAGCACTTTATACGCTCATCCAGGAACTCCAATTACTTCAAAGACATTGTCCAGGTTTCAAGCTATCCCTCATCCCGCGAGTGACAAACACCCAAACAGATTGCCTGACCCGCGGTTGTCGTATTCTCTTACATGATTATGTTTTTGTAGACTCTGATCCTCTAGATTGGTTACCCAATTTGTGAGATTTTTATTTAATGTGTGTTTGATAAAAAAAACTTCAACTCTTAAGTAAGCCAAAGAAAACTCCAAATTTTCAAATATATTTCATTTAAATCTCCAAACTAGTTTGACAAAAAAAAAATCTTCAAACTAGTTTGACCGGGTCATTTTTCACCCAATAAAAGTCAGACGTTAATCTGAGATTAACACCATTAATCAAACAACGATGTCTTATTAAGATTATTAAAAATCACATCTTCCTCAAACAAAACGATGTCGCCACGTAAAGAAATTGAAAAATCTCAAATCATTTTTTATACCTAAGTAAATATCGTTGTTCTCTCTTTCTCTCATTGACAGTGACTTCTCTGTCTAACATCTCCGGTGACGGCGATTTGCTTCTCCAAGGTAATTCCGCTCTTCTCCTTCTCTCAAGTAATTTCTCTATTCTCTATGTATTGCTTGTAAAGTTATGTTCTCTGTTTTCTATATCTTCGAAGACTAGCTGCAACATCTCCGTCTACTTCTCCTGCAAGCTCTCCGGCGACGGCGAGCTTTCTTAGGTGAGGTAATTCCTCTCTTCTATTTCTCTCATGTAATTTCTCTCATCTCTCTTTCTCTAAATCTAAAGTTGTGTTATCTCTCTCTTCGAAGACACATGTTGTGACACCTCTGTCTACTTCTCCAGCGACGTCTCTGCTTGGCATCGATATGAGGAGGTCAAAATTGGTGCCAATGCATCGTGAAACGGCTGAATCGAGTAATGTCGAGGCGATAATAAGCTCAGAGGTCAGGGAATGTGTTAGACTCGCCGCTGTGAGTGGAGGAGGAGATGAGCATGTTAGAAGAGGTGAGTGTAAAATTGATGATGTCGGTGTTCCTGAGGATGATTTCGATAACGAGATTGAAGTGAATGGGTTAGGTGTCGACGAGGAAGCATGCCCAAATTTGGAACCATTGTTTGGAGACGCAACCAGAAATGACGGTAATGATAATGATGGCGACAATGGTGATGGTATACGGGATGATGGAAAAATCCCAGATCTAATATCATCTGATGACGATGAAGAAAGATATGAATGCATGGTATTGGCTGCTAATACGCTTGAGAGTGAAGAGCTATTGTATCTTGGTAAAACATTTGGATGTGCAGATGACCTCAAAGCTGCTCTTCTGAGGTATTCATCGAAGACAAGATACGACATTAAGATGTACAAGTCTATGGTGAAGCACCTCATTGCTAAGTGCTCTGATGTAGAGTCAAATTTTCCGTGGAGAGTGTACTGCTCCTATGAAAGAAGAAAGCGTAAGTTACAGATTAAGGTGTTTGTGAATGAACATGTATGCATTAAGTCAGGGTACTCCAAGGTATTGAAGAGATCATCCATTGCCATGCTTTTTGAAGAGAGGATACAGTTGAATCCGAAGTTTACGAAAATTGAGATGGCTTTTGAGATAAAAAAAAAAAGAGTATAATCTTATTGTTACCGATGATCAATGCGATAAAGCAAAACCAAAGCTGTTCAGGGAACATAAAGCAAGTCATGAAGCTCATTTTAGTCGTATTTGGGACTATCAAGCAGAAATTCTCAAGTCTAATAAGTACTCGACTATGGAGATTGGGACTATTCCAGGGCCATTTCCTCAAAGAAAACAAAGGTTTGATCGTCTTTACATGTGTTTTACATCACAGAGAGAATCTTGGATGGCAACATGTAGACCAATAATAGGGTTAGATGGAGCTTTTTTGAAATGGAACATTAAAAGCCACCTTTTAGCTGCAGTTGAAAGAGATGAGAAT
This sequence comes from Anastatica hierochuntica, assembly GCA_900406275.1. NCBI lineage: Eukaryota > Viridiplantae > Streptophyta > Magnoliopsida > Brassicales > Brassicaceae > Anastatica > Anastatica hierochuntica. The sequence goes on from OVAN01003475.1 coordinate 11,812, forward strand.
AATAGGATTGTCCCAATAGCATGGACCTTGGTTGATATTGAGAACAACTCAAATTGGAAATGGTTTATCAAACACTTGAAAGATGATCTCAGATTGGAAAATGGAGCCAACATCACCATCATTTTAGAAAAACAAAAGGTACCATTATTTCATAAGTTACAATATGAATAGATGCTTACAAATCTTACAATTTTAGTTTGCTTCTTCATTCAAATTTTTAGCTGCTTCGTCATATGGATAAGTTATATTACAATTCAATATGACACTATGACTCAATAAGTAATAAGGATAAGCTATATTGCACTTTCAATCTGACAAAATGACTCAATAGGTAATAAGGATAAGCTATATTAGAGTTTAGTTATTGCTGCTTCGTTTATGTTTTCTCCTTTTTAGATTCATGTATTTTAGTTTGCTTATTCATTCAAAGTTACCAGATTCGTTTATATGTTAATGCTTTATGATGAGCTTTCTTCTCATTTTTGTGATAATAAAATATAAATGTTATATTTTATGCACCAAGGTTTATATTTTCTATAAAAGAATCAATCGGCGATTGTAAGTTATAGTAGTGAAAATGTATATGTTACAAGCTGATTTTTAAAAGTTTAGTTATATGTTGCTGATTTTTAACAGTTTAGTCATAAGTTACAAGCTGATTTTTAATAGTTTATTGTTTTGCCTAACAAATGCTTTATTTAATTGATACGCAGGGGTTAGTTAATGCGATTAAGAATGAGCTGTTGGAACTAGGAGTTCAGATGTGTATGACACATGAGTGTGTTGGGTGACATAAGAGCTTTGGCAGAAAGATTAACAATGACGTGTCAAGTTTGGAGATGAGATATATTAAATGAAAACAAGAAGATATGGAGATATTTTCGTGGAGCTGAAGATATAAATTGAAAGTTTTGAAGAGATTTGACAATATCTAAGATCCTGTAAAGATATAAAAAAGGAAAGTTGTTTTTTCTTGAAAAGAAAGAGACACAGAAAAAAACGTCATAGTAGTGATGTCAAATTGGGCCGCCCGCGTCCAAATAGCCCAACCCGCGGTGGGTTTTTTTTATTGTCCGTGCGGACCGGACCGCGTTGGACGGCGGTTCGAAAATTAGTGCCCATGCCCGTCCCGCGTATTTTTCGCGGCTCCGCGGATCGGTCCGCGGTCCAATCTCGTTCAAATGCTAACAAAGTCGTTTTTATAATTATTTCATGATTATATAATGAGTTAAAACTCTAAAATTATTACTATCATAAATAAACTTATTAGAGAGTCTTGAAGAACGACTTCCAAAACAACAATTATAGAAAATAAAATTATGAAAATGTCTAACATGAAAGCAAATGAAACAAATCATCATCAATATGCAAGAGTTAAACCAAATCTAAATCAAAAGAAATTATTGATGAAATAAAATTCAATGCTAAAAGATGACTCTGAAGCTAAAAGAGGATGCGAGATTCTGTACTTGTTGAGGACGCGAGATCCATTGCTAAAAGAGGACTCCGAAGCTACAGTTGTGATAGGAATATTAAGTACATCGCATGCCACTGAAGATAAGTCACAAAATCTACGAGAGTGTTTTTTAAAATACTGCAGGATGTCAAAACTCTCAAAATTTGTTACGTCTTTACGGTTCATCAAGATATACTTTAATCACATTTTATAATCATTCTCTTTAAGAAAAATACATATCTGTTAGAAAAAGTTATTGCATAATATTTTTTCGGGAAAGTAACAAAAATTGAATTTTTTTAAAAGTATGGAGAGAGAGTAATACTTTGTGAATCTCGCTTTCACAGTAATAGTGTCGGTTTCGTTCCACTAGTTCCAACGGAAGAAGACGATGTTCAAGTTTTGAAATTGTTCCCTTGAGCATTATTATTTCGGAGGAAAAAAGAATTGTTTTGCGGTTTATTTATGGCCCGCAAACCCGCAGCGGTTGGTCCGTTTGGCCCGCAAAATTTTGAACTTCTTTTTGAGTGCCCAAACCCGCCCTGCATCAGAGCTACTTGGGTCAAGCCCGCGGGCAACCGCCCAAATTGACATCTCTACGTCATAGAGAGGGTGGAGAGGAGATCAGAGTTGATCGAGGTTTTTCTAGAATTGAATGGTATCGAACTAAGGGATGTCTTAGTGTCGAGTAATTCCATTTAGACAAAGCTTGTGTAAGATTGTCTAAGTAATTCTAATAAAAGTTTTGAGGACGTAGGCACGTTGCTGAACCTCGTGGAATTTGTGTGTGTTCATATTCTCGTTTCTATATGAGCTTCTTGAGGCTAAACACCGTATGTGTTTTAGACACATTTTGGCTAATTGGAAGAGAGATACCAAGGATCCTCACTTGGAGACTCTGTTTTGACGAATAGCAACTGCTTACATCCAAAGAGAATATACAGATGCTTTAGAAGCATTGAAGACATATAATAAAGGTGTGTATGATACACTACAACTCCAGAAGCCTCCAACATGGTCTAGAGCATTTTTTAGACGAGGATCCTTTTGCAATGACCATCTGAATAATCTTAGTGCAGTCAGAAAAGTCGTCGTCGAAGAGAGAGAGAGAGAGAGAGAGAGAGAGAGACGATATAGACTTAGGTATGAAAAAAATATTGATTTGGGATTTTTCCAATTTCTTTATGCGACGACATCGTTTTGTTTGAGGAAGATGTGATTTTAATAATCTTAATACGACATCGTTGTTTGGTGAACGGTCCCAGATTAACGTCTGATTTTTATTGGGTGCAAAATGATCCGGTCAAACTAGTTTGGAAATTTAAACGAATATTTTTGAGAAGTTGGTGTTTTTTTTTGGCTCACTTTTTTTTATCGGCAATTTCGGGCCACAACGGGCTGACCCGATAGCCCAACCCTATTCCCGGGAATTATACTCCTCACTCACGAGGAGTCCGGATCACAACGGGCCGATCCGGTAGCCCATAACCCCGCATACGGGGTATACGCACACAAGTGCGTTACCGGGGGTTCGAACCCTCGACCCCCAGCTTGGTGAGTTGAGCACTCGGCCACTAGACCACAAGCCTCGCTCTTTTTTGGCTCATTTAAGAGTTGAAGCTTTATTTGAATTAAATTCGAAAGTTTTTTTTTTTGCATTTTCCCTTTATTACTAATAATGAGATTATATTATTGTTATTTTAATCTAATTATCAAAGTTTGCAGAATGGAAATGGGCTAAAGAGTCAGTTTCTTGATTATTCTATTTATATTAGAGCACATTGGGCGATATACCAAATGGTTTGGTTTTATATTGCCTAAGGTTTTTGTTTGTCAAGTTTCTTTATTTTTAAATATTTGAATCTTCACATGATTGAAGGAATTGTGGTTCTTGATGCTGGTTCAACTCTTAGATCAATCCATAGATACTCCTCGGCTATTATAAATTTTGAAAGTTCATAGGATTTATGTTAATCATGTCACAATTATCAAAGATATCAAATTATTTTTATCAAGCAAATATACAATTTCCAGTTGGAATTTCGTTTAGGCCAAAACTTTAGAAATATTTGGTTTTTTCTTTTTGCAAGTTCATTTGATGTTATTATGAATAAAACTATACTAATTACAGAAATTATTTTAGAGAAATAAAAAATGAACCCCAAAAATATAGATATAAAAGCTAATAAAGTAAAAATGAAAAAGAAATGAGAGATAGAAGAGTCCCCCCTAATGCTTATGAGAAGAAGTGCAACGAGATGGGATGTAACTATGATCAGATGGTCTAAATCTAAGCTGACAGCTAAGGTTACACTCGAACTTGACCGATCCTAATGGTCCGACTCGCCACCGAGTCTTTGAGCCACCTTTGAGCTCAAACGTAATCTCATCTTGTTTAACCGCAAAGTCTACGGCTTGCATCAATGTTGGACTCAATGGGATGGGATATGATTGAACCAAGTAAGGGAAGAACATTACTGTCTTTTTATCAACTTCAAACTCGGCCGCTTTTAATACCGCAATTGGTTTACCTTCATAGCTTAATATGAATTTGGTGTCATCAAACAAGGCGTGAGCCTTAGCGTTATCGTTCTCAACGCGAATCACAAGCGTTATCTGCGTCTGCAAGACTCCAACTATATCATACCTGATCAAACAACAAAAGAACAATCATTTGCCAATAAACCAGTTGATCAAAATTCAAGATCACAAAGGGAAGAAAAATAGCTGAAACCGTACTTCAAGAAGTCGAGGTGAGCATCAGACACGCTAATGATGGGGACTCGAGGATGAATGACCATGTAACCAACGAAAACTACAACGCCACCAAGAATTACACCAATGGCGATTAAGGCACAAATGATCAACGCGCACCAGATGAAAGGATTAGTACCGTGACGAGACGCCAATCTAGGCATTATTGAGGGGATCTCGGGGTCGGCTTTTAGTTTGTAATCGATCAGACAGCATCCAGGCTGGGACTTTTGTGGGTTTGTGTGGGGATTGGGGAGAGAGAGGCTAATGGAATTTGAAGGATTAGGTACTAAACCCTTATTGGTGGGGAAAGATTTAGCATCTTTCTTTCCCTTGGTGTAAAGGTAAAACTGGTTTTACAAGTAACATACATAATTGCATAAAGTTGCATTCTTCCTAAATTTTAAGGAATCTTCTCGTCATATATATACATAAAAAATGAAATTCTTAACTTGTAAGAGTTATTCACTTAGCTTATGTGTATACTTTTAAATATATTAAAGCATATAAAGTGTATATATTTATGATTCGCATATACCAAAAGGTTCATAAAACTTTTCTATTTTTCTCTACATGCAAGGAGAACCAACATTTTCTCCTGAAACTAAAAGCTTCTCTTCAGATAGAAAGGAACATGGCCTTGCCAATATGATATTCCTACAGATCTTGCAATAACGTAAGCATAAAACCGTTTTTGCCTTTAAAAAACTGAAACTAATAACAGCGGTAAGCGAAGGAAGTGCGGGTTTGAGCTGAGTGGAAAGGCTTTTGAGGAAAGACGAACTCACTAGATCAGAAATGAGTGGTTCTGCCACGGCCTCTCCCACCATAGTAGTAACCGTAACCGTAACCCGAGTTTGAGTAGTTGTTATTATTGTATCCGCCTCTGTAATTGGCTTGTGCAGCGAGATATGCACCTTGACCCGGTTGTAGTTGAGGTGGCCTTTGATAATGGTTACCAAATACCTGAAATAAGGATGAAAAGAGCAAAAAGGTCTATAACTAAACATCATTGTGATTTAAGAGAGAAAAGTGATACAGAAACGATGAAACAAACCTCAGGATTCCGCATCATCTGCTCTGGGAACTGGGTGTGTTGTTGTTGCTGTTGCCCGCTTCTTGCCATATGATCAAGACTATTGCACGAGATTGTGTCGAAAAAGTCATCTTTGTTATAAGCAGGCTACAACACGCAAAACAAATGATGTTCACTGCTTGATGTATCACATATCATATTAAGTAGATTATGTCAAGAACTTGCGCATTACATCTCTAATTAGACTAGATAAAGATAGACATAAATATACCTTTGTATTCCCTTCTACATTTGGCTCAACTACTGTTTCTTCCTTGTAATCATTTTGATTCCTTTGATTGTTTTTACCGAGAAACCCCCATAGTTCACTCTTCTTGAACTTCTCATTCATTGCCTCAAAATCAAATTCTTCAGTGAACTCGGTGCTAGAACTAGGGATGCGAGACTGCAACAAATTGAGAACCAGGAAAAAAAACATATAAGAAATCATGGCATGTACTGAAAGGATACAAACAGCGATTGCAATTCTTTGAATTGTTAGTCATACTTCCAAAACAGAGACAGAGGCTAAATGCATCACTGTAAGTGACATAATGCATCTAAGAACCAAAATGTAATCATAAAGAATTTCATGATAACCATGAAAATTCATGCATAGGTGTGATAGTTTCAAGAAAACAACAGGAAAAGAAATAAAAAGAAGAGACCTGATGAGCTGAAACTGGAGGAGGCAGCAATGGTGCATAATTGTTGGTAGCAAGACTTCGTGATTGCACATCCACTGATATCGGGTTAGGTGCACCAAACCTGTCTTGACCCCTATTTATCATCTGCTGCCTAGATTGTTGTATCGGCTCCATACCGAAGAATGATTGAGGCGAGTTCAACAATGGACCAGGAGTCACAGGAGCTGAATCAGGAGTCACTAATGGTAACTCATAAGGTATAGATCGATTAGGATGATTAGACCGAGAATCATAGACAGCTTTGCCAACAGCTTGGGTTGCAATGGGGTAACTGTTCTGAATATTTGAAGCAGAAAGCTGAGCTTCAGCAAGGGCAGAAAAGTTAGAGGGTGATGAAGCAAGGCCAGGTGGAGCATGGCGTTGTGCTTGGCCAAGGGGAGAAGGGTTAGAAGAGTATGATGGATTAGAAGCAATGCTGGGTGTGCGAGTAACAACCTGTGATGTATCATCCACTAATCCCATAATCGGTGAAGCAAAGACATCTACTATTTCCGGTTCATTGTTCATCGTCGAGGATGAATCTGCTTGGTGCATCATACCAAGAGGGACACCCGTGGAAGATAATTTGTTGTTTGCTTGCACGAAAGAAGGCATGGGGATAGTTGAATCATCATTACTTTGAGTTGAACCAATTAGGCTCACCGGCGATTCTGTCAAACTTCCAGCCTCCGCTGAAGAACGTTGGAAGCTTAAAGGCACGGCGGAATGTTGTGTGGTAGGAAACGGTTTACTATTCAAAGCAGGTGTTTGGACCCATTGTGCTCCTCTCCCTGAACCGTAACCACTACCATAGCCAGGAAGTGGCGAGCTCATAGCTGGCCTAGGATGGTGAGACTGTAAACAAGGAAGATAGAAGCAGACAATGAAACATCATGCGAACTGATAATTCTGACAGAGAGATATCACTGTCCATGCTCTGCATAAATAACTTTACCTGATTGACAGGAGGTTGTGCAGATGGAGAAGGGTTAACTTGTAGATCCTGAAAACACCAAACAAATATCATCAATCATGAATAGAAAATAAACTTCAAAGTTTTATAATGATCATGTAATACTGGTTCCAACTTAAAAAATTACCTACGATGAACGAAACACATCAAACATTAAAATGTGTATTAGAAAAGTAAAAAGTCTAACCACTAACCTTAATGTCACTTCCGCGAAAAAGAATGCAATCGTACACTCTATCACATGGCGGAACTTGCGGCCCATCTTTCTTCCTACCCTCAGTTCCATAAGATCTTACTGCACAACCATTCAAAAGCACATGAGTATCATCATTCAACCCAAGGACACCACACTTGAATAGCAACACGAGTTATATTACAGTTTGGTTGACTATACCTCTCATGATTCACTTTCACGATTTTGGTCAGAGTTTAAACACTTCACCAAAATGTCCACAGAAAATTTGACAGGAAACTACCTAGAAATGAATTCTCAACTTTCTTTTACATCCAAATCAAAATTCCAGCATATATATAACTGAAATCTCCAAATGCAAACGAAGTGATAAAGATATACTCAGTGTCAAATACACAAGCATAAGCATGCAAACCATTCAACAGCATATGACTATTATCATTCAACAAAAGGACAAGGACACCACACTTGAATAGCAGCAACACAAGTGAATTTTTGTTTGGTAACTTTACTTATCAGATTCAGTTCCAAAGAAGTTTCTAGATTCTGGTCAGAGTTACCAAATACCAAAACTCTCCACTAAAATGTCAACAGATAATGTGACTGGAAACTATTCATAAACGAATGCTCAACTTTCTTTTACATCCAAATCCAAAAAACCACTTAAGCATCAATCACGAGAATCAAAATGATAACTCCGAGACGCAAACAAAGAGATAAACGATATATACTCAGTGTCCATGTTACAAATAACAAGCATAATAAGCATGAAACCTATATTACGAAATCCGAAATAGATAGCGCGACGATAGGTTGTTCGAATCCGTACCATTTCTCAGACCTAGCGTCGAGTCCTGGACATTGAGATGGTATAGAACGCCTTCGTAACGGATCTCGTACTTAGAAATCAGACTAATGAAGCTTCCAATGAAAGTATCGCCAACATTCTCGCCCGGCGACGGAGAAGGTAGAGATGACGGAGATGGAGATAGCAACGACGACGGCGAGGAAGATTGCGAACTCTCACTCGCCATTTTAGAAAGTATCAGTGACAAATGTAGAACGAATCAAAGCACGTAATCGACTAGGTTTCTCTCTCTCACTTTCTGTTGCAACGTTGATTTTTGAAAAAATCTCTCTCTGGCGGAACCGTCATTGCTCGAGTTCGTCGCCGTCAAGATTTAAAAGGCAGGGGGAGAGAGATCGTTGAGAGTATTTGGGCCTTTCTTCGGCCCATTTAAGTTCTTTTCGAAATATCAAACCTAATGGGCCTTTTTAATCCATATATTGGTTTTAGTAAACCGTTAAAAGAAAGTCGAATTGCTATATAATTGCTTCAGTGCCAAGAATCAACAAAACTAAAGTTTCCCTCTCTTTCTTTTCTTCTTCTTCTTCTTCTTCGCAGAAAGCGTTTCTCAAAATCTTTGCTTCATCTTCATCTCTCAAGCGTCAGTTTCCTCTGGGTCTCTCGAGAAACAAGGTTTCGATTCTACTTCTCTAATCTTTTCTGTCTTCATGTTTTTTGATCAATCAAACTTTCTGCAGTTCTTGTTTACTTTGTATCCAAATCAAGATTCATTGGTTTCTCACAGAAGCTATAAAATCAGACTGAGATAATGATGAATGAAGAAGATGAAATCCAGAACGCAAATCGAACCTCCTCCTCGTCCTCCTCCGATGGTGGTGGTAAAGAACCACTGTTGACGAAAACAGAGAGAGGCGAGGCTGCTAACGGCGGCGAATTAAATGGAGCTTCTGTGAGAGGTGCCGTTCTCAATCTATCCACGAGCATAATCGGCGCTGGTATTATGGCTTTGCCGTCGACGATGAAGCTCCTCGGACTTGTACTCGGAATCGTACTGATCATTGCGATGGCTTTCTTGACGGATAAATCGATCGAGTTCTTGCTTAGATTTAGCCACATAGGAAACCAAAGATCCTTCAGTGGTTTAGTGGATGATTCTTATGGAGGATTCGGAAGGTATCTGTTGCAATTTGCTATTGTTCTTAGCAACATCAGCGTTTTGATTGTTTACATGATCATCATTGGTACTTACTTATCTTCTACTTTTCTATAAGATTTAGATTCTGTCAGTTTCTGTTACTCTTTTTGATTTGATCATTGTTTTTGATTATCTTGAAGGTGATGTTTTATCTGGAAATTTTGAAAATGGAATCCACCATGTTGGTGTTCTTGAAGGATGGTGTGGTGAAAATTGGTGGAACAAAAGAATCTATGTTCTTCTCATTACAACTCTCTGTGTGATTACTCCATTGACATGCTTCAAGAACATTTGTTAGTATATGTCTCATCTTCTTTTGAAAAATCTGATGCATTGGCTAGTATAGATCTTTATGTCTTCTGATCACTTACGGATTCATTCATTGCAGATTCTTTGAGATTCACATCTGGCTTATCAGTTGCTCTAGCGGTTCTTTTCCTTGTCATCACCGTGGTAATCACCATCGCCAAGGCTCTCAATGGCAGTTTGATGGGGCCAAGATTTCTACCAAATGTCACTGACTTCTCATCTTTCTGTAAACTCTTCACGGTTGTTCCTGTGCTTGTCAACGCATACATTTGTCATTATAACGGTAATGTATACACCCAAATGCTTCTATGTTTGCTAGTAAATACAATTCGAAGAATCAAACAAAAAGCTCACATTCTCTCAATTGGTTGTATTCAGTTCACAGCATACAGAACGAGCTTGAAGACCCCAATCAGATACAAAGTGCTGTTCGATTAGCCCTTGGGATGTGTTCTTTTGTTTACTTAATGACAAGCGTATGCGGAAACCTCTTATTCGGTGAATCTACTCGTGATGATCTTCTTGCCAACTTTGACAAAGATCTTGGAATCACTTTTGGTGTAGTGCTAAATGTTGCAGTCAGAGTTAGCTATGTAGTTTATCTAATGCTTGTGTTTCCTATTATCTTCCATCCTCTGCGTGGTAACATCGATGACCTCATTCCCTACAGGGCTCCACCCTCTAATCTGAGGTTTTTCTCTATCACTACCGGTCTCATTGCTGTAATCTTCTTGGGGGCAAACTTCACTCCGAGCATTTGGAATATTTTTCAATTTATTGGAGCAACCGTTTCTGTCTGCATCGGTTTCATATTCCCTGCTGCTGTAGTCTTAAAGTAAGATAAAATTATTTACAATAACATTAAGAGATTTGGTTTTGGAACCTAATGGATCAATCATTATTTGAATGAACCTTCTTGTGTTGTTTCAGGGATCATTATAGCCGGGCAACATACCGAGAGAAGGTTATAGCCGGTTCCATGATCGTCCTAGCGGGTTTCTCCATTGTGATCGCCCTTTTACGAGCGCTGCTTAGGCTTTAGTAAAGAAGAGAACACATCCACGTATTGGTGATAATAAGATGTCATCTGTTATGAATTTTTGAACGGTATGATGAATAGTTGTAGTTGAATCTCTGTACATCTATAGAGGGAGATCAGTTTTTCTCCTTTGTTTCTTTTACATTGAACAATTGCAAAATTTGCTAGTGTTTTGGCTTTACAAAACTGAAATTCAAATAAAAGAGATTCTTTATGTTTTGGTGAAGCTGAAATTTAAATAAGAAGCCAACTAAATAACTTATAGAATTGAATCATTTGAATCAACTCTAGAGTAGTAAAAACCAAAGAAACAATCACTGTTGCCATTTAAAATGTTTCTGCTGCGCCACGATCATTTCATTGTATAGTAAACCAAGTCTTACCGCTCTTTCCGGTTGCTCTGCAATTTCAGAAAGGATCCACTTGTATCCCTACATCAGGGCAAATTAAAACATTAAACAAGATATGAAAAATCTATAGGATGAAGGGAATAACTATCCTGTTAGAACATGTAATATTCATATATCGTCCTTCTCAGAAGAAAATTAAAATATAAAACCCTAGCTGCTAGTAACAGATAACATTCGCATTTTAACCACGAAAGCCTAAATGAAATCTAGAAGCTACAAAATCCTCTTTACCACAAAAACTGGCCAATTGAGCAGCAATGACCTATTCTTCAGATTCACCGCAGGAAAACATACATTTCTGGTTAGACTGGAGTTCTGTACTTACCTGAGAATACCTTCGATGTCGCTTCTGAGCTTAAATCTTAGGGTTTGGAATATTTTAGACCATGATTTGAATATCTGCATGGAAGAGACGGGCCGAAATTCAGTAAAAAATAGTGTAGCGTTGTCCAGAGTGCAAAATATGTTATATAACCAGCAAAAACCTGTTTAATAATCTCTGGATCTTTCTGACCACCATTATTCAGGAGAATTAAAAACAATCTGTGGAAGGAAGCTACACAAGAAAATTAAACACAAAAGAAATTGGTTGGAAACCAACTTATTATCGTAAGCACTTTAAAAAACCATATAAGTATGTATAATTGATCGGTTGAAAAGAATACAAAGTTTGAAAAACGCTCACGGAAAGCAGCAATTAACCTGTGTGTTAGAAGAAAATGAGCTTAAGGAATTAATGGAGAAGGCTTTAGTGATGTTGGGTCTTTATTGGGTTATTATTAAGGCCCATTAGTTTCTGGCCCAATTGACTCATTCTCAGCTAAAAGAAGAAGAATTAGAATTGCAGAAGTCTCCGGATCGTTTTCAACAAAAAGTAGCAGAAGAGAGTTTGTTACAGAGATCGATTCTTGAAGCAAGATCGATCTGTTCTTTCTCTCTTTTTTTTTTTTTACTTTCTTCCTCTTCTTGTAATTTTTCACAGAAACGGTAGAGATCTTGAGTTTGTAATCGGAAGTTCTTCTTTGGCAGTGGTAGTGAATTTTTTCGGGGACGGTCCCGGCGTGAGTAGACTACTGTCACCATCGACAGTGGAGGCCGAACACGTTAAATTTCGCCTGTGTTCTTTCGTTATCAGTTGTTTAGTTTTTTAGCTTGTGACTTAGTTATTCGGCGATAGTGATCTTAGGATCGGATCTTGCGAATAATCGATAAGCTGAACTTAGACTGGAATAGGTTTATTTTGATAGATTTTAGCAACAATTAGTATCAGAGCAAGGTTTTCGGATTCGGTGAAGCAAGAAAATCGTCGCGATGTCATCTACTAGAATCGAAGTTGAGAAGTTCAACGGCACTGGTGATTACTTGTTGTGGAAAGAGAAACTAATTGCATACATGGAACTGATAGGGATCGCAGAAGCTTTGGGTAAAAATCCAGAAGCTGCAAAGAAAGAAGGAGAAAAGGATTCTGATACTGCTAAGGGTAAGATTGTTGAGGAGGCTTTTCTTGAGAAACAAAAGAAAGCGAGAAGTACGATCATTCTTAGTGTTTCGAATCAGGTGTTACGAAAAATAATCAAACAAAAATCAGCAGTGGAGATGTTCCAGGTTCTTGACCATCTGTACATGTCTAATACTCTAACTAATCGGCTATATCTGAAGGAGAAGCTACACGGTTTTAAGATCAGCGAAGGAAGTTCAGTGGAAAAGGGTATTGTTGACTTCTTGAAAATCATATCTGATCTTGAGAGTGTGGGGTGTGAAGTAGCTGATGAAGATCAAGCAGTGATGTTGCTTATGAAGCTTCCTCATTTGTTTGATGGAATGAGAGACAGTTTACGATACAGTAAGACGTCATTGACATTAGAGGATGTGCTCTCTGCGATACAATCAAAGAGAGTGGAAACAGGAACTGGAACGAAGACTACAAAAGGTGTAGGTGAGGCTTTATTTGTGAAGGATAAAGCTGGAGGAAAAGGAAAATCTCACGGGAAGAATCAACAACAGGAAAAAGGGTCCAAGTCTAAAGGAAAACCGAAGACTAAGAAGTTGTGTTGGTTGTGTGGTGAACAAGGTCACTTTAAAATCCATTTTCCAAGCAAAGGAAACAACAATAGAAGGGAAAACCATCAACATGGAGACAATACCTTGGTAAATGAAGATGTTAAGGTAGATGTTTTGTTGGTAGAAGAAATCCTAAATGTTTCAAGTGCAGATTTGGAGTTCAAATGGGTAATAGATACAGGTTATTCTTTTCATATGACTTGGAAACGAGAATGGTTTGATGAGTTAGATGAGTCTTCTAACGGATCGGTACGAATGGCTAATGACACAATGTGTGAAGTCAAGGGTATAGGCTCAGTAAAGCTGGTTAACGAGGATGGTTCAGTAGTAATATTGACTCAGGTGAGATTCATTCCGCAGATGAAAAGAAATTTAATCTCTCCTGGCACCCTTGAAACATTAGGATGCAACTATCAATCTGAAAATGGAGTGTTGAGAATAAAGAAGCTGGGAAGAACTATTCTAACTGGAAAAAGGCAGGGGACACTTTATTTCCTGGTGGAAAAAGAAAAAAGAAGCTCAACTGAGGCTTTTGTGAATAAGGTGAATGAGGATGATACTCATTTGTGGCACAACAAACTCGGCCATATGAGTCAACGAGGCAAGGAGATACTGGTTCAGAATGGCTCACTTGATAAGAGGAAGGTCTCAAAACTCACTTTCGCAGTCAGCAATGAGGAGCTCGATAACGAGGAGGTAGTTATGCGGTCTGTGAACTCCTTTAGCATCGTGCTCGGTGAACGTGATCTCCTTCTCGATGTAGCCGGTTGGGTCTTTGATTCTGGTCCACTTGATTGCGGCGATCGTTTTGCGTTGGTGCTTCTTGATCGATCGTACATAGTCCTTACAGTCGAGGAGGCCTCTCATTATCATATTGATGCATTTTCGCGGTGCGAGGGGAGCGTCGGTGGGGTATTCTTTGACTCTATCCCTTTTTGGGGCATCGTCTACGACTCGCTGCTGGACAATGTTCTAGTTCACGTTACCTTGATTCTGGTGTTGCGGCTGCTGCCTGAGCTTGCCCTGTTCGGTGCGGTGTCATGTGTTTTTTCTCATGTTCTTGTCGTGATGTGCGATTGCGATCTCGCCTTCACTATATTTCTTGATCAGCATGTCATTTAGGTGTCTGCACTCTGAGTTAGCATGGCTAGTGTGTTGGTGATAGTCGTCGTACTTGTTGGGGTCGACGTCCATCATCCGGTGTTGTTTCTACCAGTTTGCATGTAGGCTTTGGTTGTTTTCGACGTAGTTAGTGGCTGCTTTCTTGTTTTTGATTTCCTTGGCATAATTTGCGTCGTAATGTTGGTGAGGCTCGATGTATTGCCTCGATCATCCGGGGGGAGGGGGGTTCTGCCTTCGCTTTGTCCTTGGGGCGAATGGTGGAGTGCTTCTTGGCTAACGATAGTTTTTCTTCTTCTACCTCGATAAAGAGTGTGGCTATGTGGAGCGTATCTTCAAACGTTTGTGGTCTGTTGATCTTCAAATCATCACGGAAAGCGGACTCGTACCATAGGGCGTTGTAGAGGGTCGGTAGAGCCGCCTCGTCGGACATGGTTATTCAGGAAGCGCCGTCTTTGAACCTCGCTATGAAATCTCCAAGGCTCTCTTTTGGTCCTTGCGACATAGCCCAGAGGTCAACGGTGGAATGATTTTGTTGAATGAACATCGAGTAGTGCTTCAGGAATGCAGTAGAGAGTTGGTGGTAGTTGTCGACCGAGTTGGCTTTAAGCCCCGAGAACCATCTTAGGGCTGCCCCTTCGATATTTTCCATGAATAGTTGACAGTTACCTGCGTCGCGTTCTTCGGGGCTGAAGTGGGCTTGTCCCATCGCTATGCTGAAGGTGGTCAGTTGTTGATTGGGGTCGATAGTCCCATTGTATTTTGGGATTTGTACTTTGCCCGGGTGCGGGATATGGAAGCGCGTGATTTGTTATGTGAATGGGATGTTATGTGCTTCTCTGAGGACTCAGTCGATTTCTGGCGCCACGCTCACGGCGTGGTGGACTCGAGAGTTTATGTCTCATAGATGCTGTTGCGTGAGCTCTCGTTCTCCGTTTTTATCGAGGTACATTCTCATTAAGGGCGTAGGGCCTCGTTTGCGGTACTCGTCCGGGATTGGATGACAACGATCGATTTTGCTTGGTGGGCTTTCGAGGGAGTGATGGTTCATCGTGGGAGGGATCGGCAGGGCAGTTGATGGCGTCGATGTTTCTGCGAAGAGATTGCGCTACAGGCTCGAGAGGAATTCTTCGGGCATCTTTCTCGGAGTCGTGGGGCGGCGTTCGCTGGCGGTGCGATAGAAGCTTGGGGACAGGGCAAGGGCCTCGAACCGTGCGTTAGTCATTTGCAAGTGAATCGACTCTATGGACCAGGTCGGAGAGTAGCACTACGACGTCGGTGGAAGGAGGCGGCGTCGTTCCCAAGACGGGTCTTGTCAGGAGTCGGTTGCTTCCCACCTCTGTTACCCTCGACTTTAGGGTATGATGTTGGGGCACTGGTGAAGGTTGCATTTCCGTTGGTGGGTGAGGGGCGGTTGGAAGTGCCTCCCCAGGGGTTACTGGCGGTGCGTTTCTCGTTTCCCTTTCACCGATCAACGTAGTACTGGCGATGGGTGCGTTTGAAATGCTAGAACTTGCAACCTTCGAGGTTAGGGCGTGAGCCGGTGGCGTCGTTTCCTTCAATGCTCTAGGGACATGCAGCGGGGTCGGGCCTAGTTTTTTGGACATCGTCGAAGTGCTTTTTGCGTAGAGAGAATTCTCCTGAAAGGTCCCCATTGACGATGCCAAAGGGTGACGCGTGGATCAACCAAGACTGGCCCGACGACAAGAGGGAAGCCCGCCGTCGAAGACTGGCCCGACGACTTGCGACATACCCGCCTCGCACAACCTCACTTCAAATATTTGGCGACGACTGTGGGGAACTTGTGCGAGACGCGTATGTCGAAATCAAAGGGTGACACGTGGATCGAAAAGAATCTCGTTAATAAAGCATCTTTCGGCAATGTGAGAATAATATTTTTTATTTGGACGTGCGAACGTGTGTTCAAAGGTGTTTACAAGAATATGGTGGAAGAGAAATGTTCTCTCTAGGAGTTTCTCTCTCTAGAATTCCATGTCCTTAGCTACTAAGAACTCTACTATGTTTATAGTGTCTTCGTTCTTCTAGATCTTTCCTCATCGATTGTCGTTTTCGGCCCTCGGGACACTCCCTCGACGTGGCTCGAGTTGGCGAGGTTCGCGCTGTGTAGCAGTCTGTTCATCCGTATTGTCGGTTGTGAGGCAGCCCATACTTTCATCGAGGCTTCCGGCGGGTCTTCAGGCTTTTATCGACACGTGTCAGGTGATGATCTCATTCATTCGTGCTCTTGGTTCGCACGTTACCTCTGTCCTCTGCGGCGCTTGCCATACCTTGTTAACTATTGTCTTGTACGATGACGTCGTGCTTGTCGGGAGAGAGCCTTTAGCGACGGGCCGTCGTTATAGGCTTTAGGAATGGGCCCTGTTCATTTTGAGACCTCGGTGCGTTCAATGTTTCTCTCCGTTTTCAATCCGAATCTTACATAATGAACCAAACAGTGTGGGGGTGTCAAGCCTGAGAATAGGCTTCAGCCTTTGATAAAACAGAGAAAGCTTTTGTTTTATTATTTCATTTTCTTACATTCGTTGGTTTTACAATTTTAGTATAAATAGAGAAGCTATGGTTTGTCCATTGACAGGTGCCCCAATCAGGTTGCATTGGCGCTGGATCCCAAGCAATCGAATCTGTTTGATAACAATATTTGACTGTCCTTTTTCTGCAGGTGCCTCTCCTTTGCTTTGTGCTTATCTTCAGGTTTTGTCTTTGTCTCAAAGGTAGAAGACGATGACTGTGTGAGTGGAGAGGCTTGGGCTTCTGTCAATATTCCTTTACTAATTGTCTTGGGCCCATCACGTTGTGATCCATTTGATTCAAGGGACAGAGGCTTCGTTACTCTGTTTTTATTAATGTCTTCTCCTCTGTTCTTAGTTCCGTTTTGAATGGAGCCTCTGATACCCCCTCTCAAACTTGGGGTAGGAGGAGGAGCTACACCAAGTTTGTGCCGAAGAGACGCAAACAGACGATGCGGTAATGATTTTGTAAATATATCGGCAATCATGTGATGAGATGGGATGTGGTGAACTACCAAAGCACCTAGCGCGACACGTTCCCTCACATAATGGTAGTG